>JAJPUD010001273.1:57792-103244 GCA_023553655.1 Myrmecobius fasciatus
TTCCTTCCTTCCTTCCTTCCTTCCTTCCTTCCTTCCTTCCTTCCTTCCTTCCTTCCTTCCTTCCTTCCCACCCACTCCTTTATAATTGGTTACCAAATCATTTATGATCCTCATTGAGTCCTCAGAGCTTGAATTTTTTTCTTTCTTTCTGGTTGTTTGGACATCTGATTTATTTTGGACATGGAAACTCTGAATTTGGAGTATGATATTCTTGGAGTTTCTATTTTGAGGTTTCAGGTGATGAGCAGTGGATTCTTTCCATTTGCCACTTTGCTCTCTGAGCTGAGTTGGTAGTTTTTTATTGATGACTTCTTAAAATATGGTGTCTAGGCTCATTATGACTTTTATGTAGCCTAATGATTCTTAAATTATCTGGATGTATTTTCCAGGGCTGTCATTTTTACAATTAAATACCTTACAGCTTCTATTTGTTCAATCTCTCTCTCTCTCTCTCTCTCTCTCTCTCTCTCTCTCTCTTTTTTTTTTTTTTTGACTTGGGTTAATGATTCCTATTTTCTAATGGAGTCATTATCTTCTATTTGGGTATTATAAGCTTCAAAGAGTTTTTTCTTGAATAGAATTTTGTAATTCTTGTTCCAAGCTCTTAGTTCCTTTTCTAGTTTTTGTTTTTTTTTTCTCCCCCGTAACTCTCATTTCTTTTTCCTATTTTTCCTCTATCACTAGCATTTCACTTATGGAAACATTTTTTTAAAACCCTAATAAAAAACAAGCAACTTTTGCCTCATCTGTTCTAGCAGTTCTAGATAAACATGTGTCTGAACTTGGTTTTCTTCAAGGTTTTGTAGATATTTAAAGTCATTCTTTTTGGGGGGTTGTCTTGAACATTTCTTTTAGCATCACTTTTTTTAAAATAGCTTTTTATTTTCAAAATATTTGCAGAGGTCGTTCTCGACCTTGGCCCTTGCAAACCTTGTGTTTGAAACATTTCTCCCCTAGACAGCAAGCAGCCCAGTGTATGTTTTTTGGGGAGGTCTTTTCGGTTTGCTTGTTGGCGCGTTCTCCTGATGTTTGGGGGTGGGATCCTTATCTGGGCTGCGGTGCTCCGAGCTTTTGGGATTGCTGAGTGTTGTTGTCTCCGGATCTCAGGGAGCACGTCGGGCTGGGAGCCTCCCAAAGGGAGCTGAGGCATTTCTGCCCTGCCTGGCTGCGCTCTCCTAGTCCCTGACCTGGGTTTGGGTCCAAGTCCCGAGCTCCTGAGCTTGGTCCAGTTGGCGTTTCACTAGGCTGTTCAGCGGCCATCAGGCTGGGGGTAAGCTCTGCTGCTTCAGACGGACACGAGGCCTCTGGCCTCCGGCATGGGGTCCCTGCCAGCTAGAACTGAGTCCTGGTCCTTGTGGTTCTAAGCTGGAGAGACGCTGCTCCCTTTCTTGGCCCCCAGCCCAGGCCCTGACCCTGCCTCCCCTTCTAGCTCCGGGACCTGGAGCCGGGGCTGAGCTGGCAGCCAGGGCTGGGGCCCGCTCCGGTGAAGCCTCTCCCTGAGGAGCTAGATCACGGCCTCTTTTAAGCTGGAATACCCAAGTGACCTTTTCTGGCCGCACTCCTGCCCCATTGGCCTGAGCCAGAGGAGTGACTCACGGATTTTTGTCTTGGACTTCCTGGTCAGGATTTTGGTCCGGAGTTTTTCAAGATCAGGATTTCTTAGACTTTTTCACTTGCGACCCTTTTCTCCTGAGAAATTTGTACATGGCCGCTGGATATGTAGGTTTATAAACTAAGTATACAAACCTGATCATAAACTATAACTTAATTGCCCTCCCCTTCAGTTACTCATTCCCATATGGCGTCACGACCCCCAGTTGAAGAGGGCTTCCTAGTTAACTTGTGCATAGAACAATATTTCCGATTGGAGCCCTTCGGAATCATAGAGGGCTTAGTGGTTTTCATTTTCTTATTTGTAATTCAAAATTCAAACAAACATTATTCTGGAAATTGAGGAAGAACTTATTTTTGTGGAAAATAGCTCTGAAAGGTTCAGCTTGCAGGAGGCCCCAAACAGTGGAAACACAAAATCATAGCAAAGCTTTGAGGTGCCTACGCTTCTGCTTTTTGAGAGAAATGCTTGTGGGGCCCATTGTGGGGCACTGTTCCCCGCTTAGAGTGGAGGGGGGCGTGGAAGTGAAGGTGGGCTCAGTTTGGCCGTTAGGACGCGCTGCCCTCTGCCCAAGCGGACCCTCTCGGACTAGCAGCGTGGGTCTCTCCGAGCGTGAAGCCGAGCGCCGTCGGGGCCTGACCGGATGATCCCGACTCCGGCGGGCACTTTGGCTTTTGCCGTGACCCTCCGGTCTCTGGCCGACAGCGGGCTCTCCCCGCCGGCCCGAGCGCTAAGGCCTCGTATTTTCACCAGGCTTGCTGTCTGCCCTGGATGACTAATCGTCATGACACCTGGTGCATTCAAGCAGGCCTTGTGCGCTGGAATAGTCATACCTAGTTATGTCTGCACACCTGATGTTTTATTAACCAGTATTGATTTTTATACCCGGGGGACTTTTTTCTTCCTGAAAAAAGGCAACCTTGCAGGAGTGAAAGGCATTGCAGGGGATGAATCTCTAATGAACCCCTTCTTTTCCTTTTTTTTTTTTGACTCCTCTTTAGTGGAGCTTCATATTTTAAGTGCCCGAGCTGAAATTTCATTTTAAGCAATTCCATTTTGATAAATCCTTTTAAACCTTGACTTTCTGTAAGGTTATTTTTTAAAGATTGTACTGCTTGATTGACACGCTTAGCAGTGCCTGTAAATTTGAGCATTTCATTATAGCTTGCAATGAAGCATGCTTACATGCTGCGAAATATGGAGAATTTAGGGCTGAGGAAAATAAAAGGCACCGAGTCCTCTGGGGCAGCCGAGCCATCCTGAAGTTTCTTCTGGTTGGCCTGGGGCTCATTCGCGGAGGTCCAGTCCCCAGGGTAGGCTTGCCTCTCACTGCCTTCCCTGTATGTCCAGACGGATGTCATTTTGGGATGCACAAGGACCTAGCTTGTAAGGAGAGAATGGAGCTATTCCCAGAGCCCTTGAGACCAACTTTCTGAGCTCTGCTCCCGTGACAACTGACCACAGATCTGTCTGTGATCCTTTTGATCTTCATGCTTTTTTTTGGGGGGGGGGGTGCGTAGAATAATGACCCGAGCAGAGCATGGTCTTTTTCAGCTTTTTCTCCGGGGCTGCCCCGGCCTGGCGCGTGTGGCTCTTCAGTAAAACGGGCCGGGCCGCGTCCTCCTGTGTGCGTGGGGCCCTGCCTTTCTAATTTGCTGCCACAGCCCATCAGACGTCCCATTAGGAGTCAGCGCGTGGGGGGGCCTCATGGCTCATTCTGACAGTCAGCTCCCACTGTCGCAATAATAGGAGCGGCTGGCTCCGTCCTGTCACTTCAGGGAGGCTTCGACAACCCTCCTCCAAAGGGGCCCTCGCTTGACACAGCGCTGATCACTTCCCCCTGAAGTAGCTTGACTTTCAGCCCGGTTTGCTTAATCCTGTGTCGATTAATTGACCTTTCTGTTCTTCTTCCAGTTTTTGGCACTGGGCACACACTATGGCAAGGTTTATTTGCTCGACGTCCAAGGAAATATCACTCAGAAGTTTGACATTGTAAGTATACAATATGGATGGCCATCCGCATGCTAAACTTGATATTCTAAGTAAAATCATAATAAAGCTTTAAGATGTCAATATTTTGCCAGTGTCGTTTGAACTTCAGTCTTGATCCCTTAAAGAAATGGATTTTAGTAGCAATTTCTGTGTGCTCTGAGTGCGTGTCCACCTTTCTTGTAGGAGACGCAGAAATCCTATTGATATGGAGTTCACTGAAGAGAGAATTCCCTCTGTCCCATTTACCTGAAATCACTTTTCTGTAGACACGTACAAACAGGGGCTGTTTACATTGAATCCCATTTAAATGCCTTAATGTAGTTATAGTCAACCATTTGACTTTAAATAGAGTTTGTCTTCAGCCGTCTCGTGTGTCTGCATGTGTTGTGGGTTAATACACAAGCACATAGTGTCTGTGTATAAATAAATAAAAGAAGAAACATCTTGCATTTCTGCTAGCAAATAACAGACCTAATTTACATACTTCAGGGGATTCATAGCATCCTAAAGGTACGAGCCCACTCATTAGCGGACTATTGTCGACTGTTAGTGCCATACCCTGTCGTCTCATCGAGATGCCAGATGTAATTGAAAATTGATTGATTACCTTGCTAGTTCAGTTTATCTACTCCATATATATAAAGCTAATATTTTATGTGAATGTTTGGAAGCTTGGACTCTTAGGGGATTGTATTGATTGAAGGAGAAGAACTGGGCTGGTATGATTTTGTGGTTCTTGGAATCATTTAGGCTGAATGAAAGGCTGAACTCAGAGCGTCTTCTGCTATCTTAAGATGCATCTTGACAATATGAAAAACTTACACGTATATGTGGGGGGTATTTTGAAAGTACTGGCTTATGAAATAAGTATTTGTCCTGAGGGGAAATCATTCTGGATGGGAGTGCAGTGTCAGCACTTGGAGGGGACCAGCTTGTCACTTGGGCTGCGTGTTCTAAAGCTGACACTGGGGGACGGTTCCCTTGGATTTTGAGAAATATGATTATCACCTCCCCGATCACAACATCATTACTCTGGATTCCAGGTTCTAGGGCCCTTCTTTATAAAAGCCATTTTGGGTCATTGGACAGCCTCAGATTATGGTGAGAGAGAATTGTCATAAAAGTTCCAGGAAACTCTTCTGGTGTCTAAAGCTTTCCAGGTCTCAGCTCTAGGAAGAAGTACATTTTGGGCTTCTTCTTGGGGGGCTTATTTCTGTCTCTGCTGGTCCAGGGAGGGCCCAGAAAGGGGCTGGTCACAGAGAGGGGGCTTCCTGAGAGCCAACAAATTATAGACATAGAAGGCAAATAAAATGACTGTGGTGTTGCTGAATGCAGAAGGTGCATTCTCTGCATGGAGAGTGCCATTAACTCTTGGGTTCCTCCAATTAGTTCGTTCATTAATAGGTTTGAATTCCTTGGGAGAAAGCCCTGGAGGAAGCCTTGTTGCCTTGAAGCACAGGTTCCCCCACTGGTGGTTTGGGGTGTAAGGGATGCAGGCATGAGGGCAGATCAGTTTCTTTGGGGCCTTGGGGGCACAGCTGACTTAGAGGAGATCCAAGCCCAAGAGCACCAGGAAATGTCAAGTCCAAGGTCGAGTTACCTCAGACATGTGATCCACAGGTGTTGGGTAACCAAGCAGGAACTTCCGGCCAAGGGCTCGGGCTCTAACCCCGTTCTCTGCCGGCCACCCCCCTCATTGTCGGCAGGCTTTCGGGGTTACCGCCAGAAAAGTCAGATGCTTCTGTCCTCAGGGAGCTGAGTCCGAGAGTGGGGACATGGGCCTTGTTGTAGGGGGAAGAGGGCAGAGTGAGAGTCTGAGCACCTTGGCTTCTGCTGTTTTCCATTATTTTTGCTTTTTACCTCAGAGTGCTCAGTGTTTCATGGTCCCCAGAACTGGTTATGGCTCAAGTTGAGTGGAGGCAGGGTCAGACGTAAAGAGCCAGACTTTGCCAGGAATCGGTCTAGAAAAGGAGGAAGAGCAACACTGAGGAAGGAGAAAGTAAGGGTTTGCCATTCTGCATTCTAACTGAGAACCAGGGATCAGCCCCTGAGAGTTTGAGAGTTTGGAAGAAGAGGCAAAGATAGTCAGAAGCAATGGGAGTCCTGAGTTGATTTAGCCTTATTGGTGGATCAGTATACAGAAAAATTTAATTAGTGGGAAATAAGTGATTCTTTTTCTGAATTTTCTTGATCATGCACTCAGTAAAATGTTTTGAGCAAGCATTCCAGTATGTGTATAGTTATTACTTGTAAAAATATTACATATAACTAATAGCCCAAATTAGAAGCTAAAAGGGATAAAATAACAATGTAATGGAAAGTATTTTAAATGATTTTTAAATTTTCTTAATGATATAAAAAATCTTTTTTACTGAAAGCAATTGTGTATGATATCCTTCATTTTTAAGATGCTTCTTAGCACTGTGATAAAGCAAGTTGAAAGTCTGGCTTTAAGTTCAGTTGGTTTTGAATGTTTTTAAACTAATAAATTTTATACGTTTTTAATATCAACTCTGTATCCCAGCAATCCTTCTGCTTCTCTCAGTACACCATCCCCCATATCAAACACCAAAAAAGTTCAACAAAACTAGCCAGTGAAGGGGCAGAAACAAAATTGGGGAATAGGAGAAAGAAATACAGGCCAAGTCTTCCCCTACAGCTATTCCATGAAGATCCAGAAAATGCCCCAGACTAAGTTGTCCTTGGGAAGTCCAAGAGAACAATCCAGGGAGTCCTTTCCAGCTCTGGGCAACAAGAGGAGATGGAGAGGAAGAATGGGAACATTATCTCATAGACTTTAGATATGCAAATAAAAGTCTGTAAAATCCAGAAGAAATGGAGGTGGGAAAAGTGGGTGGCACTTGGACCTTACTCTTATCTAAAGAATAGAAAGGAAGAATACAATTGCAAAAAATCCATTTCACTCAGTAGGGGGAAAAAGAGGGAAATAAGAGGAAACTTGTGGGGTGGGACTTATTATCTTGAAAGATTCATCTTAAGCATAATAAACTCTAAGGATTGCAAAGAAAGACTTTAAAAGAAAAAGAAGAAAGACTTGTCATTGGACCTTGCTTTTGGGAAAGAGAAGGGCAGAGGAAGTAGATTATACCAAATCTAGAGCACTGATTGTAAATTCAGTTTTGTTCTCTCATCACAGTTTTATTTTTTACAAAGAGAGGGCAGGAAATAAACAGGGAAATTATGATGTTCAAGAGAAAAACACCATTTACAATCATAACTACAAATGGGAATGGGATAAATTTACCATTAAAATGGAAGAGAGTAGCAGATTGGATGAGAAAGCAACATTCAACAATATTGTTTCTAAGAAATATATTTGAAACGGAAGGATGCATGCGGAGTTCAAATAAATGCCTACAACAAAATCTCTTTTGCTTCAGCCAGATTTTAAAAGGCAGGAGTAGCCATCATGATTTCACACAAAGTAACAGCCATATTAAACTTAATTGTAGAAGTAAGTAATGAAACAGGGTGGGGTAGGTAGCACAGTGGAGAAAGTGCTGGACCTGCAGTTTTAGGAAATGGAATCTTTGTGAGTTCAAATCTGGCCTCAGACAATGTGTTCCCTGGACAAATTGTGTAATCCTTTCTGCCTCAGTTTCATCATCTGTGAAATGACTGGAGAACAATATGGCAAATCGTTTCATTACTTTGTCAAGAAAACCCCAAATAGAATCAGACTCAGTAACAACAAAAGTAAGGAAATTATATTTTGCTGAAAGATACTGCAGATAATGAATTAATATTGATGTATAAAATGGTATTGCAATTAAATACTTAAAGGAAAAAATAAATGAATTGGTAAAATTACAGTAATGAGAGGTATCAATTTACTTTTCTTTGACCTAAGCAAAAGATAAGAAAGTGAAAGACCTGAATAGAATTTTTGAAAAATTAGATATGATAAACCTCTGGAGATTAATGAATAGAAATGAGGATAACCTGTTTCTTAGCTCTTCATGATACCTTCACAAAAATAGACCAAGTATTCTCATAAATAAATGCAGAAAAGCAGAAATGTTTATAGATCATAATGCAATAAAGTTTTATTCAATAAAGAAATGTCAAAGAAATGATGAATAGATTAAATAACTCAATCCTGTTAAGCAGTGATCTAAGAACAAATGTAGAAACATCAATTTCATTAAAGATAATAACAACATGACAATGTGCCAAAAAATTTTAGATTCAGTCAGAATAATTTAGATACTTTGATCAAATAAAGAAAGAGTAAATTAGTGAATTGGGCATGAAACTTTAAAACATATTTGTGTGTGTGTATATATACATATATTTAAAATATGTATAAAACCAGCAAAAATTAATAAAAATTAAGGCTCCTAATGCCTAAGAAAATTAATTTAAAATTAAAAGTAAAAGAAAAGAAAAACAAAAGTGGT
The DNA here is from genome assembly GCA_023553655.1 of Myrmecobius fasciatus. Taxonomy (NCBI): domain Eukaryota; kingdom Metazoa; phylum Chordata; class Mammalia; order Dasyuromorphia; family Myrmecobiidae; genus Myrmecobius; species Myrmecobius fasciatus. The sequence continues at coordinate 65,818 of JAJPUD010001273.1, forward strand.
TTTTTTAAGAAAATGCAAAATAGACAATTTCTTAGCTAACAGTTTTTTTTTTTTTTGCTTTTTGCTGAGGCAATTGAGGTTAAGTGACTTGCCCAGGGTCACACAGCTAGGGAATGTTAAGTGTCTGAGACCAGATTTGAACTCAGGTCTTCCTGACTTCAGGGCTGGTGCTCTATCCACTACGCCACCTAGCTGCCCCAGCTAACAGTTTTTAAAAAGAAAATAAATTATCAGTATCAAAAATTATAAAAGGTAAATTCACAGTGAAGAAAAAATAATTAGAAATTATTTTGCCCAATTACATGCAAATATGAAACTGCGAATTTAAATGAAATGGATGAGCATTAACCAAAATATAGAACATTCAGATTAACAGAACCAGAAATAAAAGACTTACCCCAGTCTTAGAAAAAGAAATTGAATAAGATAAATGAATGGCTAAGGGGACAAAAAGCTTAGAACCATAAAAATTTACAAGTGGTTTCTGTCAAACATTTAAAGAACTATTAATTTTAGTATTAAATAAACTCTTTGAAAAGATGGGGAAAAAAAAAGAATCCTTCCAAAATCATCCTAAGATACAGTTGTGTTCTTGACATCTCAGTCATCAAAGGTCAGACCACAGAAAGAAAAGTGTACAACAGTAAGCCTAATGAATATTCATGCAAACATTTGAAAAACATTTGGGAGAGTCTAAAGCAGCATCCAGGCCAGGCAGCTTGGTAGCAGGGAGGGGAGAAAGACTTGAGTTCAACTATGGCTTCAGAAACTTACTGACTGTGTGACCCTGGGCTAGTCATGTAAAGCTTTTCTGCTTCAGTTTCCTCAACTGTAAAATGGACATAATAATAGCACTTAAGGGTTAGCGTGAGGGTCAAAAGAGAGAATATTTGTAAAGTGCTTTAGCACGAAGCCTGGCATATAGAAAGTCCTTGTAAGTGCTAGCTCTTGTTGTTATGTCACGGTGATTATACCCTATGGCCAAGGGTAAGAATAGAGAGCTGGTTCACCATTAGGAACATTATCAATATACTTGACTCTAGTAGTACCAAGAACAAGAATTGTATAATATCAATGGAAGCAGAAAATGCTTCTGGCAAGCTCTTAACACCCATTCCTGTGGTATACATCGCTCTTTCTTTAATATAGTAAGTAGTATCTAAAACCAAGAGCCGGCATCATCTGTTATGGGAATCAACTAGAGGGTGGTTTTTGTTTGTTTGGAGTCTTTTTTTTATATATAAAATAAAATCAAGCCAAGTTGCAGGTTTTAAACCTACACAAATCATCAGTGTTTCTTTATAATACTACCACAATCCTGCAAGAAGATGTAGAAAGAGAAATTGACAAAAAATATAAAATACTTGGGAGACTACCTGCAAAGACTCACTGGAACTATTAACACAACCACAAAATCCTCTTTACACAAAGACAGATCTACATAATGGAGAAAATATGAATTGCTTATGATTGAACTGAGTCAATATCGAAAAATAGCAGTATTTCCCAAATAAATTTATTCAGTGCAATGCTAATCAGACTAACAAAGAATTACTCTGTAGAGCAAAAAGAAACAACAAAATTTTATCTAAAATAACAAAAGGTTAATTATCTCAAGTAAATTATTTTTTAAAGTATCTCAAGGGAATTAATAGAAAAAAATGGGGAAGAAGGGACCCTAATATTAATTTTTAAAATGTCCAGATATTTAGATTGAAAAAAATCTGGCACCATATTCATTGCTCCCCAGCTGCTGCAGTACCCCCATTAAAGTACTGAAGGGCACGAGAAGGTTGCATTTTTTTAAATCTTTTCTTTGGTCTGAGCTACGTCATTGTAATAGCCTAATGTTTAATTTCAGATGTTTTCACTGTTTTTGTTCTTCTTGTTTTTTCCTGTTTTGGTCATTGCCTATACTATTTGCTTGGTTCTGCTTGTTTCTTGATGTATCAGTTCATAGCAGGCTTCCCATGCTTCTCTATGTTCTTCATACTTAGGTTGTAATAATATTTTTCCATTTATATTTTGATTAGCTATTTCCTAATCGATGGGCATCGACTTTGTTGTCCTTTCTTTGCTACCACAAAAAGTGCTGCTATAAATACTTGGATATGCAGAGTCTTTCTTTTTTGTCACTGACCTCCTTCACCCCTCCTTTAAGTATATGGTCAACGGTGGACTCTTTCTGAGTCAAGGAGCATGGGCATTTCACTTTCTTTGGATAGTTCCAAATTGCTTTCCAGAATGGTGTCTGAGGCCAAATTTGAACTCTTATTTTGAGATCTCTCTGTCTTCAGCCCAATGCTCTAGCCATATAATCTTATAAAGTGACAGAATTATATCTTTTCCTTAAAGCAATCAACCCTTCTCTTTACATCTAAAAATGCCACTGGATTTCTCAATAAAAATCTGCTTGAGTGACAGTAATCTTGGAGCTTATGATATCATACCCCTGAGATTAGATCTCCTGAGGTTGCTCCTGTAACTCTGCAGGCAGGATGGGAGGAGGGATTAGGGGAGCAATCTAGTGTTTTATATCAGGACATATCTGTTCTGTTAAATGAATAAAAAGAATTATAATACGGTGGAGTGTTTTGAACTTAATTTAGGTAGAATTATGAGAATAAGCAACATAGATACAATAGATAGCCACATATGTTGAAATGTTTCCAGTTGAAAATACTCATATCATAACTTAAAGACAATTCAGACTTAATTTAGAAAGTTTTTATAAAATTAATTACTGCTTGACCCAAACTCAATCAGTGAAAACGTCAAAATAGTTTTAATAAGAAACCAAGTTGCTGAGAAAATTATTTTCATCAATAGAGATCAATTTACATTGTTTTAATAACCATTTTTTTTCTAAATACTCCATTATAAACTTTCAGATGATCTCATATCCCTGGGAAAAACCAGCATGATTTTTAAATTAAGAGAATAATGTACTTAGATAACATTTCTTTCTCCTTGAACTTATAACTATTTAACTATGTAACTAATAACTAAAATAATGTCACTTGCAAGCCCACTTTGACCAGTTGTCAAGTCCAGTCCATATTGAGGAGGGTTGAAATAGCCTTGAGCTTGGTCTCATTCAAGTACCTGAGGAGGGACAGAAGAAGCCATTTGCTTACTGGTCTTCCCGCAGGTGGAGCTTCAAGATGGCACCTGTGGGCACCGGGTGCGGCAAAGCAGGGGCTGGTTGATAAATGTGCTGGGAATGGAAAGCAGAAAAGGAATTTACAGATGGCAGCACCTCAAGGGTGTTCTGGGAACTTTACTGAGATCAATACCCAGCTATTGAAGTCGGTCTCTCCAGAGGGCACAATAGCCATGGTCCCCAGCTTCCCTTTCAGTTCTAGGTACGAGGTTTCAAAGGAACGCCCGCTTTTGTATTTGGTACAGGTTTTAGTTGGGTTATGATGCATATATTTTCATCAAAAATTTAGATTTGGATGAGAGTTTGTACCTAATTCATGTCTGGACTATTACAGGACTGTCCCTGCTTATTCTCCCTGCTCTCTGCTTTCCCCAACACCTCCTCTCCCTTTTTCTTTCATCTGGCCAATACTGTGTTACTAGATTTTTTCCCTAAACAGCCTCTTCCTCATGTCACTTCCCTAGTAAATCACTTACATTGCTTGAAAGATAGACTATAACATCTTTGGCACGGGTTTGAGAGTTCCCCTCAGCCGAGCACTCCTCCCTATGCCCTTCTAGTCTTCTCATTCCTTCCCCATGGGGGCTCTCCTGCCCTTCAGACCAGTTTGCTCCCTGGCACTTGGACCTTCCCGGCTCCTTCATACCTCCTTGCTTTTCTCCTCCAAGATGCCCCACTGCTGCTCGCTAGCAGACTGTACCACCCTTTGGGGTCCACTCTGACCAATCCCATCTTCTCTGATGCCTTCCTGGACCAGGCCCAATGCCCACAGATGGATCATCTCTATGGCCCACAGTCTCATGGCACTCACGGCCTGTGGTCAGAGGTATTTGTGGGCTGCGATCCGTGGCACTCATGGCTGCAGTCCCATGACATTCACAGCCCATGGTCCATGGCTCTCGTGGACTGTGGTCTGTGGTGTTCATGGCCCATGGTCCGTGGCACTCATGGCTGTGGTCCATGGCACTTGTGGCTGTAGTCCCATGACATTCGTGGTCCATGATCCGTGGCACTCGTAGCTGCGGTCCCCTGGTGCTTGCGGCCCGTGGTCCCATGGTGCTTGTGACTGTGGTCTGTGGTCCATGACATTCGCAGCCCATGGTCCGTGGCGCTCGTGGCCTGCGGTCTGTGGTGCTCATGGCTGTGGTCCATGGCGTTCGCAGCCCGTGGTCCATGGCACTTGTGGCTGTAGTCCCATGACATTCGTGGTCCATGGTCCATGGCACTCATAGCTGCGGTCCCCTAGTGCTTGCGGCCCATGGTCCCATGGTGCTTGTGACTGTAGTCTGTGGTCCATGACATTCGCAGCCCATGGTCCGTGGCGCTCCTGGCCTGCAGTCCGTGGTGCTCATGGCTGTAGTCCATGGCGTTCGCAGCCCATGGTCCGTGGTACTTGTGGCTGTAGTTCCATGACGTTCGTGGGCCATGGTCTGTGGCACTTGTAGCTGCGGTCCCCTGGTACTTGCGGCCTGTGGTCCCATGGTGCTCATGACTGTGGTCTGTGGTCCATGGCATTCGTGGCCCATGGTCCGTGGCGCTTGTAGTCCGCCATCTGTAGCATTTGTGGCGCCCGCGGCCCATGGTCCATGGCACGCGTAGCTGCGGTCCCCTGGTGCTCACGCCCGTCATATTCTGGTTTGTCTGGTTAGCCCAGGGGTGACATCCCCACGTTTCACGGCAGTTGAGAGCAGGTTCGAAGGATCCCCTCTGTAGGCGTTCGCCCAGTTGCCATGCAGCTGTTCGCTTGCTTCAGAAGTTCCCTGATCACTGCCCGTGCTCCTGTCACAGATGACTTTGGGCTCACCAGACTATTTCCTAAACTGCCGGATGTAAAAGAGCACAAAGCCCCAAGCTGCTGGAGCCTCACCTGCCGGAGGCCGGTTCTCGATGGCCGGCCTGTAAGGCCCTTTCGGAAGCCTTCCCCTCCTGCTAGACCCTGGAACTATTCTAATGCCCACCCAGCCTTTGGGCCCCCAGACCGGGATGAGGCTTCTGAGGCAAGGACGATGCTGGACAAAGCTCCTTTTTCACTCTTGGGGTTGGGGAAGCGTGCAGTTTTTCACAACCAGCCTTTGGAACCCTTTTCCTTGGCTGTGTCTCCGAACCAGACGATCCTGACCACTGGTTCTAGAGTGACCCTTGGGGAGGGATTCCCTGTGTCACTCAGGTGACCGGCTGGATTCAGCAATCGTTTATTATGCGCCTACTGTATAGGAGACATCAAAATGTAGCTGTGATTTCAGAGAGTGAACTCATGGATGGAAGTAGGAAAAATCTGAGATGGAGCTCCCTTTGTCTCTTTTTTCTCATATCCTTTCTTGCTTCCTGTTATTTTACTTTGGTCCCTTGAGTCTGTTAACCCTATCCTGGCCTCATTCACCAGGCCCTTGTGGAGTGAATCCTGCAGGGCCACGGAGTCAGTCCTTACCCAGTCCAACACAGTAGACAAAAGTGAATTTTTTTTTTCTTGCTAGAAATAATTTTAAAGCATATTAAACAATTTTCTGCTTTTAAAAACAATAGAGTGAACAGATTTTGGCCCCTTTTTGTGGGAACTCAAGTAACATCATCATCATCATCATCATCAGTGTTATTTTGATCATGAAACAAGACCTCCGAGAGTTTGTGAGGTGCTTAGAGCAGTTTATTCCTCATCTGGGTCACGCCAGATCTGTCTACATTTTAGATTCTTTTTCCAGTTTCTTTCCCATTGTGAGACTGGCCATTTCCAGGTCTTGTAGCTGTTAGATCTGCCTGTCATCCCCTGCATCCCCTGCCTTCTTCCTCTTCTATTTTTCTAATCCACTCAGAACTGGGAAATGAGAAAACTAGACATGGTAAAATGGGATTTAAAGTCTCAGCAATTAGATTGCGAGTGAGCATTCTCGGGGGCTCTTTAAGAGGACATCTCAAATCTGGGGGGCGGGGTTATTTCAGTGAGGACTGAGAGAAATGCTCCCACAAGTCAATGAGGCACAGCTTCATCCCGTATGTCTTTACGATTTTGTTGTTTTTCTTTTTCACGTCTCCATTGCTTCTGCTTGGGAGGTTTGCTTAGGGGGACACACTCACGCCCGTCTCTTGGGGGCTTTGTCCATTTTTTCTTACGCTTTCCTGGTCTGAATCATTTTAAATGCTGTAATATTTTCTTTTTTCCTTTTTTCCCCCAGTGTATAGTCCAGTTGCATCATGGTCATTCCTCTATTTATTATTTCCTCTTGTGTGGAAGTGTTCAGGAAGGGACAGTTTCTTTTTTGAGTTCCATGTGACTTGGCTCCCTTGCCCTGAGATGACAAGCTATATGATAAAGGTCACACAGCACAAGCTCTTTTTAAGAAATAAATACTTGGATAATTTTGTCGCTTTGTGTGCAAATAACGGAACATTTTGTTTGTTTCTGGAGATAGAGAGGGAAAGGAGAGCAGCTGTGGGGATGGGGAGTGCTTGCCAGGCTTTGGGATCGTGGGGATAGTTTTCCGATCTGTAGCCCAGTCCTGGTTTTTGACACAAAGAAGCCAAGTCCCTTCAGGGTTAAATGGCCACATAGGAAGCAATTGGCAGAGGCAGGATTTGAATCCATGCTTCCCGGTGTCTCTCATTGTCTTTGTCCCCCTCGTCCTGAGTTCCTCCCGGGCAGGGCCCTTGCCACCATTTGTGGCTAATACTTTGCTGTTGAAGTCAGTGTACAGGTGAGTTCTAAGTGTACCTACAGTTACTTAGCGGTCCTTGCTAAAAGTCTTTGGAATATATAAACTATGGACCCTATTCTCAGGGAGCTCAGATTTTAGAAAACTCTTCATGTTTTCCTTTTCCCTATTTAAAAAAGGTGACTTCAGCTTCTTCCCACAAAGCGGACCCCTACATCCTTAACCCCCACCTCAAGACAGCCAAATAAACATTTCCTAAATTATGAAGATTTGATCTAGATTCGGCAGGAGATTTGGGCAGTGCCATTCTGGTCTTGGAGGAGTCCACAGTATGGAATATGTAGCTCCTCCGTGCCAATTGAAATGAATGTAATGTTCATTGACGTAAACCATTTTAAATTTTGGGGTGGAGAGGTGTAGTGGACACTAAAGTTTTAAAATTGGATAGCTCAGATTTTGCTTTTAATATTGAGTGACTTTTTCAAGCTTTTCCTAAAAGCGAGGTGACACTTTGGTCTCATTGGAATAGGTTTTGTCAATGGGAGCTCCTGGAAGGAGCGGGAGCTTGCCCTAAGTAGGCCAGAACAGAAGCACCATTCTCACACTTGTAATGTTAAGTGTCGCTTGTTCGCTAACTGTGACTAATAGGCGTGAAGTCACAAAGGCAGCTATTAGAATGTTTGGATTTTCAGCTTTCAAATATTGGATCTCTGGGAGAACGAAAGCAAAATCCAGTCTTCTGTTTCTCATTCATTCTACCCCACATATCCATGGGGATGCAGCATTTGTAAAAGAATCAATTATCCATTTGTTAGTCAGAGGAGCTTTACAAATTATACATTAGCAGATTGATTTCTGAGGTTCACCGTTGGGGGACTGATAGGCTAAGGTGGGATGATGAGTGGTGTCAGGGGAGAAGGGTTTGCCACAAAGAACACAATTAAAAGCAGCTTTCGGAATGACCGTGAATTTATTCCTAATTGAAGAGCTGACATAATCCATACTAAGTGTATTTATTTCAGGCATTTTGCATTAGGCAATTGATTATCACATGAGGTGTGTTTGTTTGGTGGTGGTTTTACCTTTCTTTGCAGGGGAAGATTTTGAGATAGCCTGTAGTGGGCCTGTGTGGAGAAGGTGCACACGGGCATTTTTCCCTTCCTCTAAAATTCTTTTTTTTTCCCCATTAAAGGAACATTTTTTGTGTGTTCTATGGTGTCAGCTTGACATTATTGATTTTTGAACAGTCAAACTTACTTATATTGTCCAGAATTCCAAACATGTCTCCATCAGAAATAAAATTGTAGCTAATGGAAAATTCAGCTGAGGCCATTTTTCTCTGCCCCCACTGCTGCTGCCGCCCCTCTTCCACACCTCCTCCTCCACCTTCTGCAGCTTGGTTTTCTTTATGAAATTCTGATTTTGTCAGATTAATCGTTTCACTTGTATGTGTACTCATCACTGGTGTCGTTCTCACCCGTAGCCCATTTTGCCTACTTGGTTGATTACAAAGGGAGGGTCGACATAAGGATATTTCAAGGACGGTGGCGCTTGAAATTTGCTTCATACTTTTTAGCGGGGAAGTTGAGAATGAGATGTGGGGCTCGAGGTGTTTAAAAAAGTAGTTATTTAAGGTTGAGGGAATCCTAGTGTGCACTGACAGAGTTTTCTCCAAGTCTGTCGACATCCAGCACCTTCCTTTTGCTGGACAGGAAATAAAGATGGCAGGTGGAGGGGAGCCATTTGTTCCGCATTTACTTTGAAAACCTCTCCTGCGTGCCAGCCTGATGCAACTGCTGGATGCACCATTGACAGCCATCAGATAGAAGTCCTTGCTTTTTCTTTTTTTTAAAGAATTGATGGCAGCCAAATTTACGTGGTATTGATCCAGGGGGATCACAATGGCTGTACGTCTTCAAAGTGGATTTTTTTGTCTTTTTTAAATTTTATTTTCAGAGTTTTTAGATTGCTGACTTCATTATTCATACATAATATTTGATGGAAACTATACATATATTCGATTTAAGTATTCTAACATAATTATCATGTGGTGGATGTCCTGCTATCTAGGGGAGGGGTGGGGAGTAGGGGGGAAAAATTTATAACAGAAAGCCTTGTAAGGGTTAATGTTTAGGAATTACCCATACATATGTTTTGCAAATAAAAAGTATTAATAATAAAAAATAAAAAATAGAAAAATATGGAAAAAATAATAATATTTGATGGAGAAACGATCAAGAGCTGAATACGTAAATAATAACAGAAGACATTTGCCATGCGCGTGCATTTCTAGGATGTTGATTGTCAATTTCTATACAAAGCTGTCCAAGACTACTGAAAACAAGCAGCAAGACCCTGATTTGTCTACTGATCGTTTTAATGAGTTTGTAAAACAAAATGGTAGAAGTTGATGCTTATGTAAAATCTTTAGACATTTAACTTGCAGGTATTTCATTATCCACTTTGTGAATTAGATAGACACTCTACCTCTGGTCCCCATAGGTCCCTGCACTTTTGGTTAGATGCAGTCCTTCTCAGAAGGTAAATCTGGAAAAGAAAAGGAGAAGAAACTCCAACTGGTGTCACTGCTAGTTATTTCTAAATGTGATGAGGGGTTTGGTGGGTAAGGAAATTGAGTTAATCGTAGCATCTTCAACAGCTCTTATTCTTGGTTCCTTTTAGTAAGTGCTGTCAAAAAGTGCTTGTGGTCTTTGCCTTTTTGGGGTCCTTTTAGATGGAGTGCCCTGGCACTTCTGCCCTCAAGATTCTCTTCAGACCAAATGCTGATATGTCAGAGGGTTTTTGTATTGCTCTGGGATGGGCCCCGGGCCTCTGAGATCTGATAAGTTTTAAGTGTGGAAGTATGAGGTCATTCGGATCATCGGATCAAGGCATTGCCCTGCCAATCACAGTCCACTAATTTAACAAACATTTATCGAGTAGCAAGGCTTTAAGTGGAGATCCAAACATAAAAAAATGACCTAGTCCTGGTCTTTAAGTGGCTTATGTTCTCCAGCTAAGGGTAATGCAAAATTGGGGTGATGAAGGCAATGGAGGCAGAAGAAAACATTTTCATTTGGAGAATTCCTGAAGGAGAAGACATCTTGGTTGAGCCGGAATGACAGAGTGGGGATGGAGTTCATTCCAGTTAGTGGAGATGGTCATTGCCCCCATGGGAAGGCAGCTGATCACTCCAGTGTGAGACCACTGAATCCAGCCTGTTCAGTTTTACTGGTGCTCAGAAGCTAAGAGGGCAAGTGTCCAGGGTCACACTGCCCATCCGTGTCCAAAACCAGGTTTGAACTCAGGTCTTTTTTATTCCATCCAACACCTTCCACAGTATCACCCAGCTGCTTACTGATTGAATGGCTTGGATCCAAAGCCTGTAGAAGTGTAAACTGCTTAAAAACCAGACTGTACTTTGTTCACTATACCTTGCCAATAAATCTCCTATATAAATGTGAGGCTGGAAAGTTAGGTGGGCTCTAGGTGGTGGTAGAACTTAAATGGTAACCCGAGAGTCAGTGTGATATTCCGTAGGCAAAGGGAAGACAGAAGATTTTGGAATGGGAGAGTGGCTAGTCAGGCCACTCTGGTCTTGAGAGCAAGGCTGGATCATCTCTTAGGGGTGTGGTAGATAGCAGTTCTGATCAGGTAAGACTGGACCTGATGGCCTTGGGAGGTGCCTTCCAGCTGGGAGATTCTGGGGTTGTTTGCTTCACTTTGCTGAAAATGATCACACATTGGACACTGTTGATCACTTTCTCCCCGAGATATTCTTTCCTCTCTGGATTTTCATCACATTAGTCTGCCTGATTTTCTACCTTCCTTCTTAGCTCCTCTTTCTCAGTTTCCTTTCATAGATTTTCTTTGTCCTAACTTCAGGTGTTCCCTATAAAGTGGTCCTGACCTTCGACCCTTGGTGACCTCAGCAGTTTTTTGTGTTCTCTCACTGTTCCTCAGGATTATATAGAATCACACTCAAGTTATGCTCAAAATTATATATATATATATATATATATATATATATACATGTATATATATATGATGTATATCTCATTGGAATAAATGAATGTTTTTTAAACTAGTTATAGCATAACTGACTGTTCTTTTAACTGTATTTTGCTTCATGATCTCATTAGGTTTCATGAATTCCCTTTGCGATAATTTTCAGATTTACTTCTCCAGCCCTGACCTCTCTTTTTCCATTTCCAACTGCCTCTTGGGCATCTCAAATTGGTTGTCTGATAGACACCTTAAACACAAGTGCCAAACTGAATTCATGATCTCTGCCCCCTATCACCACCCTCAAGACCATGCTTTTACTACATTTTCTACAGCAAAGGTAACACCATCCTCCCAGTTACTCGAGCTTGAAACTTAGATATCATCCTTAGCACTCCTCACTCCTGCCCTCACCCCATTTCCAATCCTTGTCCTGCTCATAATATCTCATAGAATCAATTCACCTCTGGCCTGGTGCTTGGTCTCCCTTCCACAAATTTCTTTTCACTTCCTGAAGTGATGACAATCCGACTATTTAATTAATAAACTCCACTCACTCCTCCTTACCTCCTTGATTAAATATGAACTCCTCTTTGCCTCCTAAGGCCCTTTGTAACTGACTTCTTCCTGTTTCTCCAGGCTTGTTAAATATTATCCTTCCCACATATTCTGTGTTTCAGTGACTCTGAGCTGTTCTTGCACAAGACACTGCATTTTCACTCACTGGCCTACATGCTTGTCTAGACCTTTTTTGTTGTTGACTGCTTTAGCAATTTACCTTGAGCAGTGGAACTCTGTGCCAAAGACAGTTCCCTAGCTTACTTCTAGATTGCCTTTCAGAATTTTTTTAAAGAAGCAAAAATTCGATGGCTTGATCTTTTCTGTGTTTCTCTCTTTGTCTCTCTCTTTTCTCTCTCTCTCTTCTCTCCCTTTCCCCCTCTTTCCCTTCCTCCATCTCTCTGTCTCTCTCACTTTCTTTCTTTCTGTCCCTTCCTCCCTTTCATGGCCTAATGCCACGACTGCTCAGTATGGGTGCTTTGACCTGCTCCTTTTCTAGCCAGACCCATGATTCCCCTCTTCAGTTTTGGTTCTCTGCTTCGGGAAGTTCATTCACTATATTGACCCCAGACTAGGTGCTTACATCTGATGAAGTTGGCCTCCTGTGGCTCAGGAGTCCTAAGCCCATGAGATCTGACAGTTCAGCCTCCCCAGTGCAAAGTGTCACTGGTATGGACACACACCTGATTATTTTGGAACCAAATTACTGCCGTACCACCAACAGTACTTTTGTTCATTCATTAAAATAAACATAATCAAGCACCTACTAATGTTCCAGGATTTCTGTTCGAGTTTGGAATGCCCTACTATGGGTCTGTGAACATTTGGAGTGGAGATGACCCCAAATTTATGCGTCTTACATTTCTTTCGAGCTACCACAGTTCTGCTTTTTGATGTGGGTTTGCCATGCTGCACAGCCCTGTGCCGGTCTCTCCACTATCTCACAATTAATTCAGAATTTTTCAGAGAGATCTTGAGGGTGTCCTTGCATTGCTTATTCCGACCTCCCTATGAGCTCTTGCCTTGGGTGAGTTCTTTATATAACAGTCTCTCAGACAGTCTTCTGTTTGGCTTTTGAGCGACACGGGCAGCCCATCGGAGGGTGCTCTCTGCAGGAACGTTGGAGTGTTTGGCAGTTCAGCTCAGGAAAGAACCCGGTGTAGGTAGACCTTATCTTGCCGGGTGAGCTTTAGAATCTTCCTCAGACAATTAAAATGGAAGCGCTTTAGTTTCCTGGCATGGAGCTGCTAGTTTGCCCAGGCTTCACCCGTGTTAAATACTGAGAGCATGGCAGCTCTCTGGACCTTCAGTTTGGTAGGCAATCTAAGTCTCTGTCATCCATGTGGGCTCCCTAGAGAACATACTGCCAAGGGAAGAGAACTTAAACCCAGCAATCACAAGGTCTTCCTTCGCTGTGACTGGTGGTGGGCGCTGGCTGTTGGAGAAACTGTTTTCTTAAAGTTAATTGTTAGGCCCAAATTAGCCATAACGGCAGAGATTCAGTCCATACTTTGTTGCATCTCCACCCCAGAGGCTACATTGAATACACAGTCTCCAGAAATAGACTGGGCTCCCTTGGAATGGATCCTTATGTTGCTCATTGTTACAATGTTGTGGTTACTGTTTACAGTGTTCTTCTGGTTCTGCTCACTGCACTTTGCATCGGTTCATACAAGTCCTCCCAGGTTCTTCTGAAACCTTCCAACGTATCCTTTCTTACGGCACTATTGTATTCCATCACATCCCCATGCTACAACTTGTTTAGCCATTCGCCAGTTGACGGGCATTTCCTGAATTTCCAGTTCTTAGCTGCCCCCACACACAATACACAAACTGCTTATAAATATATTTTTGTGCATAAAGGTCCTTTCCCCTTTTCTTCGATCTCTTTGGAATAGAGTGGTATTGCTGAGTCAGAAGGTACAAAGTTTTATCACCTTTTGGTTATAGTTCCAGATTATCCTCCAGAATGGTTAGACCAGTTCGCAATTCCCCATCTATATTGAATATTACAACCTGATTGAGGTATTTGATTTTTTTTCTTAGTCTAACTTCTTAACCTAGTTCCATTAATTTTGTTAGTTTAAAAGCTTTTCAACTTAATATAATAGAAAGTATCTATCTTTTGGTCCTTTCTATACTTTTTTTTCCCCACTAAGAATTGTCTCCCAATCTTAATTATGAAAGATGCTATTTTGTATTAGATTACCTGTCATCTAGGGGTGGGGGGCGGGGGGAGGGAAAGGAAAAGCTTGGGGAAAAAAAGTTTTTTTTTGCAAAGGTCAAAAAAAAAAGAAATATGAAGTGTGTAAATTTAGAGACATCACCATGTTCATAAAACTATTTGTGTCTAAAAAAAAAAATTAAAGATGCTATTTTTTTTTTAATTTTACAACCTTTTACATCCAGGATATGTATCCATTTCAACCTTACTTTGGCATATGTTGTATAGTTTTGCTTTATTTCTAATTTCTGCTAGAAATCATTTTGTAATTATATTTTTGTGTTTAGAGTACCTTGGTAGACTAACTCCCAGATAATGGGCATTATGTAGTAAATTGAAGAGAACTTCCCTTTTCTGTTATTTCCTCCTGGATTTTGTTATTACTACCTAGAAATGCTAGTGATTGTGTGGTTTTACTTTGTATCCTGCTGTTTTACTGATTCAGGATTAATTATCTCAATTAGGGTCTTTTAAAAAATTATTCTCTGGGGTATCATGATTTGTTTTAGGTCCATTTAACTGTTTTAGGCTTTTTTTTGACAGTCAGATATTTTAGGGATGCTTTCTAGTAGTAATTAGCCATTTTCTTCTATAATATTTGGATTTTTGTTTGTTTCTTAACTGGATCTTGGTCATTTCTTTGACCTTTGCTTCCTTTGTTTGATTCTTATTCCAATTATGGATTTTACTTGTCATCATTCCTCATCAGTAGTAAAAATGGGGACCTTAGGAGTTTGCTTTTACAAGATCAGGTGTTAAATGGGCTAGAGTTTGCCATTTCAAAGATTTTGCTATTGAGTAAAGCTTTAAAAAAAACAAAACACAAAAAAACAAAAAACAAAGTTAAAATAGATGATCAGTCCCTACTTTGACAGTTGAGATACTCACTTTCACGTTCGTTGTCTCAGACTCTAAAGAGGACGTTTCTTTACCAGAGGAAATTGTAAGTCTGGTATCCTTTTCCTTTACCTCCCCTTCCCTCCCAAATAAAATTCCATTGAATACATACAGATTTTTCCTATTTTGAGATTTTTTTTTAAAGCAGAATACGCCAAACACTTCAGAAAGTTTAAAAGAAAAACAGCAGTAATCCATCGGGGCCAGGAGAGCAGTAATGAGTCTCATTGGTATCCACATCCATTATTTTCCTTTCTGTGAGAGAAGCCATAGTGGGCCTATTTTAGGAAGAGTTGGTAAACAGTGGCTGGCCCAAGGGGCTGGCAGGCAGTGGAATTGCTTTCTCACGTCCATTTGTGTATAGCTTTGTGAGGGGGAGTGGGAGGACAGCCCAAAGAACCCGCTTGTTTCATGTCCTCAGCGATTTACAGTTTCGGTATTTTAAAGGGGGGAGAAGACAAAGGTAGTAAAAGCATGTAGATCCTCAAACTTAAGTACTTTCTAAAAACAGTATTGAGTTCTTTATAGGAAGTCTGTTTCTACTTTAAATGCTTTTGATGGCTGTCTTAATGTAAGCTATAAATAAAAAAGTTAGAATCGAGGTTTGAGAAGGGGAAAAGCTGCGTGAATGATTCAAAAGCAAAGTAGAACTTAATGTTTTCCATAAGATTCTTTTAAAATGAAAATTTTTGAGTATGAGAACAGATTGTTTTGTGTAGGGAAATCATTTTCAAAATGGAAAGACACAGATTATCCCTTTTTGACAGAAAACTAATGGAAATGTCCAGATTCTGGGTTTGGAACATGTTCGCTAGCAAAGCTGTGTTTTACTTTTGATGTGGAAAGACCTTTTTTTCTACTTACTGAACTCAAGCTGACAAAATAGTTTTTATTTCTTAAATCTTGCCAAGAGGCAGGATAATTGACTACGGACACACCTTTTCCTAAAGTTGATGTTTTCTTTTTCTAGAGTCCTGTGAAGATAAATCAGATTAGCCTGGATGAAAGTGGAGAACACATGGGCGTGTGCTCGGAGGATGGCAAGGTACGTGGGTGCTGGAGGCCAATGCCTGGAAAAGCAGGAGGTGGAGATGCCCGCAGGAGAAGACCTGCCTCTACTTGGGCACTGGACTTACCTCCTATGGCTCATAAATATAGTCAAATACATTTTGCACAAATGTGCCTTAAAAAAAGTAATTACAGTCCACGGATGTCAATAATGTAACTGGTATTCAACTGCCGAACAGCTCTGGCAAGGGGGCAGCTCTCTTTAATCATTACCTCTGTGCCAGTTAGACTTCCAAGACTAGTCTGCTGGTCCGGCAAGACAGGAGTAATTCAACGCCTCTCTACCATAAATCCACAAAATTGGATTTTGTGGCATGATTTCTGTGGGCTGGTGGTTTTTACCCACAAGTTATGAATGTTTTTTCTTGAATTATAGAATCTTTTGATAAGCAATCATAGTTTATCAGAAGAATAAAGTGTGTTACAATGGCCACATTAAATAAATGTAAAATCAATGTATGTACAGTTTTCTAAAAAACTGGCAGCAATGTCCTCGACATCGGAGGACATAGATCACTGGTACCGGGTGTAACTAACAATTATCAGGGCCTCTCTGCAGTGGGGCGGCTGACAGTTAGTGGTGGAGGTGATGGATTCTTCCACTTAGAAGAATGTCTTTTTTGTTTTTAAGTCGATGGAAGTCTTTTCCAGTGTGGGTTTGCAATGATAAAATTCTAATGTGCCGTGTATTTAAACTACTTCTTTAAAATAACATTCTGAGAAGGCAGATGGGGCTTTACAAATCACATCTGAACCACAGCGCCATTATATGCCAGGGAGAGGCCAGATTTTACTAATTTGTTGTCTGTTTTTTAAGTGATCCTAATCCGGCGTCTCCATTAAAAGCGAGAAAGTTAAAAACAATATCGGCCTTACTGATGCATAGATAAAATAAGAACACATTTATTTGGTCACAATTAGAAAATGATTTGCATCTTCTAGGTGGCAATGCCATTTGTTCTTCTTTCTCAGAAAGGCTTTGGAAATCATAATTGGAAACCTCATGCCTTCCCTAAAGTGTTGTCAGGTCCCACGGTGCTTTTTGAAGCCTGAAGATGAACACAGATGTCAAAGCAAGATGAGGAAGGAGTCAGCCCATCGAGTAATTGAGGAGCCAAACAATTTAAGCATTTTTTGCCTTCATCCCTTTGTTGGGGGAAAAAAGCAATTTGCCTTTTCCTCCAAGAAGAGGGTTTCTTTTAGTTTGCCAAAACATGGCAAGACCACAGGATTTCCGAGGAGAAAAGTGGCCAGTGCCTACCTCCAAGATGTTTAGTTTTCTGTAAAAATAAAATGGTTTTGATATCTTTATGTTCGCTTCAGAACATCCATCCCCGACCTGGGTCAGAGAGCCACCTTTGGCTGGTAAGGGTCATAGAGGGAAGAAGGAGAGCAAAGCTGGCATCCCGAGAAAGCCTATGTTCTGTGGAGAAGTGAGAGGGGACATCTTCTCCTCCCTCTAGAGGAGGGGGTCCAGATGCGCCTTGATTGTTCTGCGCCAGCCGTGTTGCTTTGCCGTTTTGTTCTTCACTTGCCATTGTTGTGGTCACAAGGTCTGTCACTGGGGGAGCTCCGTTCTTTGCATTTGTTGTATGAGTCCCTCTGAGCGCTCGCTCTGGAGCACTAAAGGGAGTCGGCGGCCACCGTGTCTTTGGCCATTCCTCCTGTGGAAAGAGCTGGGGCGTGATGGTGGCAGAAGGCCTGCCCGCAGAGAAGCATCCTGTGCCATAACCTGGGGGAGAGAGGGAAGAAGGAAGCCTGGCGCCTTCAGGGCTCGTGCCCCGGTCCTTCCCGGCACTGCCTACCGGCCGTGCTCCTCTGCTGGTCCAGCCTGCTGTTCTCCCTCTGCCACTCTAAGATTAGGTGTAGAAAGGATCTTAGTAAACATTAAGTCCCACGGGCGAGGGTGCAAAGAGCGAGAAAAGACAGTCCCAGCTCACGGTGATGGACGGTCCATCATAAGCCAGTCACTGGTTCCACGCCCATTCTCACTGCTGCTCCGGGACCCTCAGAGAGGTTTCTCAGGATGGCCCTCCTCTCTCTGAGAAGCTGCCACCTTTTGTTGTGATCCCCACAGTCTCAGGCTTCAGCATAGTCACTGAAGCAAATGGAGATTTTTTCTGATCTCCCTTGCGTTCTCCAGGGAATGTTGGCAATTTGGTCTCTAGTTCCTCTGCCTCTGAAAACTGGCCTGCTCTGCCGGCAGTGCTGCGGCTTAGCCTGCAGAGGCTGTAGCATAATCCTGCTGGCCTGTGGAAGGAGCACAGCTGCTTGTTAATCCAAATGTCCTTTGCCTTGGCCCGTCTTAGAACCAGGAGTATTCAACTGATCTCTTCTAGACCAGTGGCCACTGAGCTTTGCAGATGTGCTGGCATATGGAGTACAGCCCTTGAACTGCGTCATCTTAGGATTGAAATGGTCAGCTGGCATTCTATCCCCTGCCCTCGCCTTCTTGTTGTTAGCAAGGCTTCCTACGGCCCCCTCGACTTCATTCTCCAGGGTGTCTAACCCCCGATCAGGAACCACCCCTTTGCGGTTATCACTCTTGTACAGTTCTTCTGTGTAGTTGTGCCACCTCTTCTTGAGCTCTTCTGTTCCCAACCATTTTTGTCCCATTTTCACATGAAACATTTCCTTGGTAACTCGTTTTCCGGCAGGAATCTCTTCGTCTTTGCCAATCTATTATTGGCTTCTGTTTCTTTGCATTGCTCATTTAGGTCCTTGTTATTCTCTGAAATTCTATATTCAGTTGGGCATATCCTTCCCTTTCTCCTTTCCTTTTAACTTTCTTTCCTAAGCTATTTTAAAGTCTAATCAGCCACTCATTTTACTTTCTTGCTCTTCTTTTTCTTTGGGATATTTTTTCTTTTGGTGGTTTCTGAATAATATCACAAACCTCTGTCCTTAGTTCTTCAAGTACTCAATCTACCAGATCTAATCCCTTAAATCTATTTATCATTTCCACTTCTTTATTTTGTTTATATGTATGTGATCTGATAGTTTTCCCTCTGTTCTTCAATTTCAGTCTGAATTTTGCAATAAGATCATGATCTTAGCTCCAGATCTTGTTTTGACTGTTGTTATTGTTTGTCCTTCATTCTCAAAGAGGAACATGACATCAGGGAGGTGAAGCCATGACATGAAAGTGAATTGGATTAAAGTGAGGGAGCTGGACAGGGTCACCTGCCTCACTTTCCCTTCGAAAGCCATCTGGGTCCAGTGGCCAGAGATGGCCCTGGATGAAATGGGAGACCTCGGCCTTTTTAAGCTAAGATCTTCACAGGTTTCAGTTTGACAAAGGGCACATCCATTCAGTGATTGAGGCTAGATGGTAATTAAGGCAAAGAATCTAATTTTTCACCTAGTCCAAAAAAAACCCCAAAACTCTCATGAATAAATAAATAAATTGTTTTAATTGACTGTATAGAAATTTTCCAAATAGTTTTTTTTTAATTTTCAGAATACATGCATAGATATTTTTCAACATTCACCCTTGCAAAACTTTGTATTCCAAATTTTTCTCTCTCCCTTCCTCCTACCCCCTTTCCCTAGATAGCAAGTAATCCAATATAGGTTAAACATGTGCAGTTCTTCTATGCTTATTTCCACATTTATTATGCTGCACGAGAAAGTTAGATCAAAAAGGAAAAAAAAATGAGAAAGAAAAAAAAAAAAAACAGCAAGGAAACAACAAAAAGGAGACAATACTGTGTTGTGATCCACACTCAGTCTCCATAGCCCTCTCTCTGGGTGCAGATGGCTCTCTCCATCACAAGTCTATTTGAATTGGTCTGAATCATCTCATTGTTGAAAAGAGCTGCATCTATCAGAATTGATATAATCTTGCTGTTGCCATGTACCATGATCTCCTGTTCTGCTCACTTCACTTAGCAGCAGTTCGTGTAAGTCTCCCTAGGCCATTCTAAAATCAGTCTACTTATCATTTCTTATACAACAATAACAATAATATTCCGTAACATTCATATATCATAATTTATTCAGTCATTCTTCAATTGATGGGCATCCATTCAGTTTCCAATTTCTTGACACTACAGAAAGGGCTGCCACAAACAATTTTGCACATGTGGGTCCTTTTCTCTCCTTTATGATGTCTTTAGCATACAGACCCAGTAGAGACACTGCTGATTCAAAGGGTATGCACAGTTTGAAATCAGATTTCTTTATTGCCTATCTGGTGGTATTCATGTGTAGAGTTGCCTTTTAAGTTACCAAAAAAAGTGTTTGCTGTGACCAGTGAATTAGCATGAGAAAACTGCTTTGTTTTGTGCTCCCAGGCCAAATTTGCCTGTTACTCCAATTATTTTTTGATTGTTCTACTTTATCATTCTGATCCATTACGATAAATGTGACATCGGTTTTTGGGTGTTATTTCTAGAAAATACTGTAGGTCTTCATAGAACTGCTCAACTTTGATTTCTTTGGCGTCCGTGGTAGGAGAATAGACTTGAATTACTTTGATGTTAAGTGCTTTGTCTTGGATTCAAACAGATCTCATTTTGTCATTTTTTTATGATCATACCCCATTTCTGCTTTTCTTACCCTTTTATCAAATATGAGGGCTCCTCCATTTCTTTTAAGGGGTTCTATGTACTGGTCAGCTGAATTAAAACCACCAATTCCCATCCATTTAAGTTCACTGATACCCAATATGCTAATGGTTAGTTTTCCCATCTCCTGCCTGGCCACATCCAGTTTACTTTGGTTCATAGAATGAAAGATTCCAGGCTCCTCCTCTGCATTGTTGATCTTTACAGCCTGGGACTTGCCCTTCATCACCATAGGCGTCCACAAATGAACTTCTCTCCACTTTGACCCAGATGTTTTATCAGTACTAGAGCTGTTTGTAATTGTTCTCTGCTCTTCCTCATAGCTAAGGGAAACCCCAGGGACTCATGGGCTGATGTCATCTCTTATCATTTTAGCTCTGTCCATTTGCCATCTTCTTTTCCAGTGGATCACCTTTTGTCTCAGCTCTGCGCTGTGATCTGTCTGTGGCGGGTAGCCCTGTATGGCCTCGCGCGTGGTTAGCCCCTCCACCATGACAAGGCAGCTCTGCCCCTTCTTGTTTCCATCTTTTTTAAGCTTGGAACCACTCTTTTCATTCTGTACTACATGAAGCCACTTCTTTTAGAGACAGGGTTTCCTTGTCAGGGATCAGTCGGGAGCTGCCGTGGCCCTTGGCTCTTCCTCGCTGCTTGGCTGTGGTTGCCACCGAGGTGTGCCCATCTGCTAAAGTGCCCGGTGCAGTCCTGGGGGGAGGCTGGAAAGGCCGATACCTTTCTCTCTCTTTGCCTCATTTTTCTCCAGCAGAAAAAAGCTAGCCTTTACAGATCCCTTGAAGATTTGAAAAGTCTTTTTGAAATTTTATTCATTTTCTCTTCACCACAACACTGGGAGATAAAGACTCTTATCATCCCCATTTGACAGATGAGGAAACTGAGACAGGGAGAGGCTGCATGACTTGGCTAGGGTCACACACTTAGTGAGTGGGTAAGGTAGGATTGGAATCCTGGTCTCCCTGACTCCAGGCCCAACCCTGCAGCCACTGTGTCACTTCACTGGCATTGGATCAGGGGCTCTCTTAAGATCTCTTCCAGTTTGAAGTCATTCCCCGAAGGGGGTGTTTAGTTTTCCCAAGGGGTGCTCACAGTTTCACCCCAAATTGCCCTTGTTCAGTGCTGAAATGAATAGGATGCTTGTCCCAGGCATGTGGGGCTGTAACCAGATCGGTCTCAGTCATGGACTGAAGTGGAGGAGATGCTCAGTTTTTGTTCCAAAATCTCTAATTTCATTGATATTGGTACTTCCTCCAGGCAAGCAGGCTGTAATGTAAGATCTCTTCCACATAGTACAAAATCTTTAAGACTTCTAGGGGCTCAAGTTTCATTGCCTTCTGGCTCTGCTGGCACTGTCCCTCTCCGCTTCAGCCTTTGGTGTGAGAGAAGCTATCACAAAACCCATATCCGAGATCTTTTCAGCTTGCATAGGTCAGAGCTTGTATTATCTTGGGATATTCTTTTTAAATCAGGATCCCCTCAACCCCACCGTGAAGCATTGCGGAACCATCTTAGCAGTAGTTTGTCCAATGCCCAGAACGGATAGGAGCATTATGGGGTCAAGTCTGGGAGTGGCCAAGTGGTGGTAATTAATGGTAATTCATGTCTTTCTAAGCTTTTTCTATAGCTCTTATTTGACCATACAGACCTTTTGATTTGGGGCCGCAGTTAAGACTATATAGCATTTTATATACACTTTGGAAACTGAAGGTTGTCTTCAAGGACAGGAAGCTCGTCTTCATTTAGGAAAAGCTGGTCTGTGGCCAATCGTTGGCCACCTTCAGCAGGCTGGCGCTGCTTTGTAGACACTTGTAGAAAACTTAAATAAGTGCTCAGTTTCATCTTAAGCAATAATACAAGATTGGTTCCGTATCCCAGGCTAAATCCTAACCCCATCCCCTGTTCCTTTTTATTCCCACTTTTTATACAAAAGGTTTGAGAGAATCGAGCCATCATTGCTATGATTTTTGGGGTGGGATGGGAGTGGGGAGATTCCCTCTGGGGCATGAGCTGGATCTGCTGGGGTAGCTAAGCCAGGTGAGCCCTGCTGGGCTCACGGAGTGTGTAGACAAATCCAAAAGCTCCCAAAGCTTACAGTCTACTCCACATTGTGGGAGATGGGAGAGTGCAGCTGTATACAACATTGCAGTGGGTAAGTATCCATGATCATCAAGGAGGAAGGGACATGCATTGACTCAGGGGCACTAAGGCAGAAGTCATTAGGAAGGATCGTTGCAAGCTGGGGAAGCCTTGCTTTCCCAGCTTTGGAGCTGGAGCCAGAGCCTCTCAGAATGTTGGAGCTTATTTCTGCCTTCATTTTGCATGTTTCACGTCAAACTTCCAACTGAACTTTTAAGGGATTTATTTCCTGAGTTTCTGTAATGTGGCCCCAGGATCCACAAGGTTCTTTTAGTTTAAAATCTAGATCAGCTTACTTTGTATAATGCGGTTTTGTATTTTTGGTGGTTAAGTAGTAGGTAATTATAGGAAAAAAATTGCATATAATTTGTCATACTGGCTTTGTTCTATTCTTAGCTCTGTATCACATGAGCCACGAAGCCCAGTGGGTAGAGCACTAGGTCTGGAGTTAGAAATATCTGAATTTCTTTATGAACTTGGACATTGACTAGCTGTGTGACTTAATGAGTTAATGCTTCAGTTTCCTTAGCTGTTAAATGGAGAGAATAACACCCACCATGCAGGGTTGTTGTAAGGATCAATATCTATAATGTGTCTGGCACACAGTAGGACCATGTAAATACAAGCTGGTGCTAAGAAGCAAGTAAGTGTCTTCTTAGAGACTGAGTGGAAAAGCTGCAGTTTGGAGTTGTTCTATATAGTTTTCTACCTGATTTAATAATAATGTCTCATTTATTCCTTCATCCATCCAGCTAATATTTATGGCCGGACCTTTGGCGTAGGAACTCTTGGCAGCGCTCACGTGATTTCCAAGGATGGGAACAAGAGGTTGGAGGGTCCATTTGTTAATAGCTTCTGATGATTTGTTCAGCTGTTTTCTAGTCATTTCTCCTTATGGTTGTGCTACCGTCTACATTATGCATTCACAATTTTCCAGGAACATTCATCACTTGCCATTTATATTATCATTTCCCCCATTATTCAGCTAGCAGCCTTCTAGTATCTGCCTGCTCATTTACTATTACATCCATCTTTTCCATCAGGTGCTTTCCACTGGTTATTTACCCCTATACACCCTTCAACTGAGTAAAAATAATGTATCTTTTATTTTAAAAAGCGTCTCATCCTGAGCATTAGTTGTGGGCGCACAACTTTCCAACTTTGACGGTAACAGGTCTTGAATTTAGGCCCGTCTTTGCCAGCAGAGGAGCCCGGCATCCGAAGCTCGTCAGGCTCTTCCACTCCCTGTTGAGTCCTCCTGTTTTGCTTGTGCTGCTAACTCACAAGTGTTTCTTAAATGTGGATTTTAGAGCACCTGGAGTGCAGGATTTAACAAGAGAGAGGCGTGTTTTATGAGCGGTCCTAGGGAGAAGCAGCAACCCAGGTCTACATTCAGCAAATGTAGTCTTGATTGTGGACGCATATTTTGGAAGATCTGGGCTCTCTCCTCAGGTCGCTGGGATTTCAGATTGATGGGAGGAACGTAGGTGAGAAAGTACTTTACTCTCCAGACCCTTTCCCCTGATGATACAAGCGTTGGCTCCCTGAGTATCCATTTAGAGACAGACAGACAGAGATGGACACGGGCGTCCATAGGAGTAGAGGAGTCCGGAGGGGCCGTCCTTCTGTACTTCTTGGGGACCAGGACTTGGAGTCACTTCTTCACTCATGCACATTATGGCCGGCCACCTCTTCTCATCCTCTGCAGTTCCCGGCTCTCTCTTTCTGTCCATGCCCAAGCACGATTTGCCCGGCGTTCTAGCGGCCCTCCTCGGCTTCTTTACTATTTAGTGATCGCCAGATCTAGTTGGTGATCCCAGGGGCAAGCCGTAATCTCTCTTGTTACGGGGCAGGCTCTCCGGCTCTCACTCAGCTCCTGCCAGAGCACACTTGAGTGGCCCCAAGCTTCATTTATCCTGACCCTACGTCCTCTTGTTGCCTTCCTTCTGACCACTCCCAGCAATGACAGGAGAATGTTGCAGAAGTTCCCAGGCCTCTCAGAGCCTGAGGCCGTTTTCTGAATCAGGAAGTTACAGGACAAGTGGTTCCAACATCGGGGACATCTGACTCCTGAGCTACACAGCCAGACAAATAAACATCAGTGACAAAAATCCACATGTGTATAAATATGAATAGCCATGCACATGTGCTGGCAGCTATAGACAATGGGGGCTTACACGCATGCAGATCCACATTTGTCTCGATCCGTTCGGATCATCGGGCAAGCTTTGGGCTTCTCGGGCGGCGAGCGGCTTGGGTTCTGGAGGAGGGCTCTCCTCCTAATGCCCTTTGGTTTCCAGAGCCCGGCCCTCTCCTAAGCACCGTGTCTGTACTTGAGTGCACTTGACATTTCTTTAAAATTGAAGCCTCAGCTCCCTGTGGTTGGGGCAAGACCATTGTCAATCCTAAGTCTTGTTCTTTATTTTCATCTTTATTTTTCTCTTTTGTTCACTTTGATTTTGGCTTTCACCTTTGTACTAAGGACGTATTGATCTTACTCTCCAAGCTGATTGCGAAAGGGCTGCCCTGGCAGTGACCAGGCAGTTCCTGGAGGAGAAGACCAGCAGGACCTGGCTTCAGATTCTGCCTCATGCATGCTCTAGGCCAGTGATCCCAGGCAAGTGACTTGCCTTCTTTGGGCCTCAGTTAATGCATCTGAAAAACAAAAGGTTTGGGCTCCATGGACTGTAAGCCCTCAGCTCTGAATCTGAAATTGTGTTCCCTAAGATGTGTGTGTGAGTGTAAGTGTGTGAGTGTGTGATATATGTGTGTGTGATGTATGTGAGTGTGATGTATATATTGTGTGTGAGTATGTGTGTGTATGAGTGTGTGTGAGTGTATGTATGGGTGTGATGTGCGTGTGAATGTGATATGTGCATTGTGTAAGTGTGCGTATGTATGTGTGTGAGTATATGTGTGATGTGTGTGTGATGTGTGTGTGTGATGTATGTGTGTGTATGTGTGTGGTGTATATTGTGTGTGTGTGTGTGTGTGTGTGTGCGCACTGTGCTGTTTGGTGCTTGCTTATCCCCTCTCCCCCATCACTAACTTGCTCCATGTCCCCCGTGTAATTTCTGACCGGCCCCCCGCCTCTTCACACATTGCTTTCCCATGCTCCCATTGGTTTCCGCCCTTGCGTTGGTTATAGGGGAGCTGCCGAGCCCATCTGGGGGTTCTTGTGACATTTCTCTTCCACGTAGCCTGGGTAACAGGAAGTGCTCGGGGAGATGCCGGGCTCCCGGAGGCGGCCCCTCTTGTTCCGGGACCGACGAGGCCGGATCCTTTGGGTCTCACCAGGCGCAGTCGGAGAGCTGCCCTTCGCTCCCCTGCAGGGCTGCGCTTTCTCCTGCTGTTTTCTGTTTTCTGTTTGTTTTACTAGTTTCATTTCTAGTGTCCGTGTAGACGGGGGAAGTGCATCCAGTAGAGTTACCTTGTTAGTCACGGACAGAAATCTCCGGTTTAGAGCCTCAGAAATGTGGAGGAGAGCCAGCCTCTGACCGCAGCGGCCCCTCTCACTTTGGGCCGAGGGGCGAGGCGTTGAGCTCGGGGCCTGTGCCTGGTTCGGGTCCTCCTTCCACACGGATGAGTTCACCTGCCCTCCTGCACCTGACTCCTCACCTGGGAGATGCCGGCGGTCATCCTTGCCATACACCCTTGCCGGGCTCGTGTGGACGAAGGCTCTCTGGAGACCCTGCAGAGCTCCACTGCTTCTGGGCTCCTGGGACACAGGTCAGCGGGCGGCCGGCAGCAGGGCTCTAGCCTCTCTCCTGCCAGGTCATTCCCCGTTTCTGGGGCGCAGCGAGTGCAGGGGCCAGCTGTTGGTTTGCCTCGCTGTGGGGCAGCTGGCCTCCCGCGGGTCCCTTCCTCCATCTCTGGGGCGCTTCCTGTGGGTGCTTCTCCTGGGCAGCCCTTCGCTGGGGATGGTTATTCCACCCTGCCTCCCTCTTCAAAGGCCGGGGTCCCTGCCTTCGGCCATCCAGGGCTGCAGCATTGAGAAGGGCCGCTATTACTGGGCTTCTCTGCCTCTCCACTGCCATGACTGCAGGGTACAGGGAGTCACAATACACCCCCACCCAAAAAAAGGTGTTGCTTTAGCCAGAGCGAGCTGGCCAGCCTCAGAAATTCTCCCAGCCCGTTCACTGCGTGGTAGGGGGCTGTGCACGTGTGCGGGAAGACACTCCCCATGTGTGGCCTCCCATTGGACTTCCCTGCTTTGTCTTAGACCCCCCCGACTCCCCTCTGCCACTTCTTCCAGCTCTTCCCTTGAGGCCCATCCGGGCCACTTGGGTGCTCAGCAGGACTCTGTTCTTCACGTGGAAGGAGCCGCTTAGAAGAGCCAGACTCCTGGCGGGAGCAGCCCGATGCACAGACAAGGCAGGGAGCTCACTGCTTTACCCGACCCCTCATGGAACCCCAAGAAGGAAGAGAAAATCCAGCCTTAGAAATTCCCGGGGCCGCCTGCTGCTTCAGACTCTTGGAGACGTGAGCTTGGGGAGCGTGGCTCCCGAACCCCGGCGTCCGCCTCCCATCAATCACCCCGCGTCCCTTCTCCGCATTAATGCTCCCCACTCTGCCATTGCCTTCTTCCTCTGGGGAGATGGATTGCACTCTTCCCAGCTGCGGACAGTAGATTTTTCAATTTTCCTCTGAGAAACAATGCTCGGATTCATCCGAGACTTGTCATCTGAGCAAAATCTCCAGCCGGCGCTTGGGAGATTTTCTGGGAACGAGCACTTGAGTCGCTAGCCCCATCCCCCTTCCGAGAGGCTCCTTCCCAGGGACCCCTCCTCCGGAGGGCGTCGGGGCCTGGCGATTCCGCTCTGTGGGGTGTCCTGGACTGGGCCCGGCCAACCCAGCTCTCAGTGCCGGAGGGGACAGAAGTGGGAGCGATTCAGAGCTGCTTTCAGCCTTCGTCTTCCCTACTCTTCATTTTGGCCACAGACCACTGTGAAACAGCCCCCTCTCCCACAGTTGGCTCCCTTCCCTCCCAAGCCAAGTCCTGGAAGAACCAAAGTTTGGATCACACAAGCTAAGACCAAGAAAGAGCCGCCATTGGAGCCAGGAAGGCTCGGGGGCGACTTTGGCTCTGAGCTGTGATGGCTTTGGGGGGTCTCAGGTCCCGGCCACTTCTGATGGCTCACTGCAGAGTCCGTGCTGAGGGCGGAACCGGGCAGATCCCGGCACGCTGGGAGGGAGGGAGCTTGGGCTTCGCCCGGCAGGCCATCAGCACCCAGCACAGGGCCTGGCACGTGGTGGTCCCTCAATAACTGCTTCTTGCCTGGTCTAACTCGAGCCCGATTCTCAGCTCTTGCACTCTGTGGCGTGAGGGCCAAAATGTGGAGCGAGGCTCCACTGAGATTCCTTAATCTTTGCCTGTGTTAGTCTGGCCCCCAAAGGGGAGGCGTAATGTGCTTTTGTGTACTCTTTATTTCCTTCTGGGATTTAAAAAAAAATTAACAGAAGCTGGAGGAAGATCTTGGAGAACAGGGACAGGTTGTGAATAAAATACAATGACCCGATCTTTGGGGTAAACTGATAAAAGTCGGTCTTGCTCTGTCTTCTGGGCCCTCAAAGGCAAGTCTGCATGAGGATACCGGCGGCCCCGTTAGGGACGGCCTGCGGAAGGCAGCGAAGGCATATTAATAACTTACTCGTATCTGCTTCCATTCAGTAGAACAGATTTGGGGTGAGCAGAGGGACCTCCTTGTCCGTGTGGTGCTTGTAAGAACCTAATTAAAGTGGAGAAGCTGGGGCATGATGGGACCGTTTTCCTAAGCTGTTTCATGGAGATTGCGGAGGCCTTGGAATTATCCAGTGCTGTCCACATTTTCATGAAAGCGTGCATTGTCCCCCACTCACTCAGCAGTCTCGGGGGCCGGGGCCGAGGAGCTGACGCCACACGTTTCTATTTTGTAGGTGCAAGTGTTCGGACTGTACTCCGGGGAAGAGTTTCACGAGACTTTTGACTGTCCTATTAAAGTAAGTACGAGGTGACTTTTTCCCAGAAGGGTCCTTGCCTGGGGGCACAAGAGACCCCCACTGATGCCGAAGGGGATATTCTCTATGGGTCTTAATCGATGGTATTGAGTCATCTTAAAGTTGTACCCATCATTCCGAGGGACTCAGAATAATAGTGTTTGCCTTCGTCCCTTTGGAAAAGTTTCTGTTACCTAGAATTTTTCCATGTGTCGGGCATTTCAAAAGCAACACGATCCGCGTCATGTCGGACTTAAAAGCGTCGCCTTGGCTGGGAAAGCTGGGCTGCGGGTGTGAGCTTTCGAGCAGGAACCGTACGTCCTTCGGGTGCTCCTGATCTCAGAGCTCTGAGAGATACAAAGTGGAACGGGATTCAGGCCCGGTCTGATGGGGAGCGAAGAGCCCTAAGAAATCAAGATAGGGTAGGGATTTTATGCTCGATGCTCTGCAAGTGGGGGTGCACAGGGGGAGCGCTTCCTGTCAGCGTGGCCGGGGAAAGATGGCCTGAAGTTGCCTTGGGAGCTGTACCCGGCAACCAGGATGAGAACCGGGGATACAGAGCCAGGAAAAAACACCGTCCTGTCAGTGAAGGGAGGGGACCCCATGGGGAGGGGATCCCACAGGGAGGGGAGCTCATGGGGAAGCGATCCCACGGGGAGGGGATCCCACGGGGAGGGGAGCTCATGGGGAGGAGATCTCACGGGGAGGGGATCCCACAGGGACACGATCCCACAGGGAGGGGATCCTACGGGGAAGCGATCCCACGGGGAGGGGATCTCACAAGGAGGCTCTGATCCTAGGGAGCAGGGCACTTCAGAAGTGGAGTCCCAAAGGAAACCAGAGAAGCTGGGAAGCAGAAGGGGGAAAGAAGCCATTCCAGACCCTCGGCACAGCCAGGGCAAAGGCATGGCGGTGGGTAGGGGATCACCAGGTGGGCATGGGGCCTCCAGAGGTGAGGAGGGGCCCAGAGCCCACCTGACTGATGGGGGGCTTGCAAAGGTGCTGTTCCCTAAGTCAGGGCTCTTGGGGCAGAAGCAGAGTCCCAGCTGCCCTTAGCAGAGGTGTTTGCTGGGAGCTGATGCAAAGTGGTGGAAGCGCATTTCCTGGGGAGAAGATCACGTGATCACCATTTAGTGCTTTATGTGGATGGTCCCAATGGAGCCTCACCTGGGAGACGGGCCCATTTACCAGGAAGCTCAGTGAGGGGGAGGGCTGTCCGGGCTGACTTTCGCGCCGCTGCCCCGGCCAAGGCCAGGTGTGGAGCGGGTGCTCCTGCTGCCTGTGCCAGGCTCAGGCCAGAGGTGCAGGACGCAGAGTCTGCCAGCCCCAACGCTGCAGGAAGGTTCCTTCCTCTGTATGGAAGGCATCGAGCGAAAGCCTCAGCCTGACGTCCCTCTGGAGCCCCGGGTGTCACAGGGAAGCCGAGCCCAAGGCCGGCCCCAGGCTGTGTTTGGGGCACCTGGTCAGGGTCCGGTGCCCGCCCTGGAAGCCGTTCCCCGAGGCACACAGGCCTGACTCTGGCCGTCTGACCTTGTCCTCTTTGAGTCTCAGTCCCTAAGCTGTCCATGGGAACGCACCTGGGCCAGGTGCTTTGTGGGGGGTGAAGGTGTGCCAGAAAGTGAGAAGCAGGGTGGTTAGGTGGCAGAGGGGAGCACGTTCTGGAAAAGCCATTGGCCTTTTAGTCAGAGCCTCCATCCTAACTGGCTTCTGGTGCCAGTCCTTCAGGGATCGCACCCGGGCTCCTCGTGAACAGTCAGCAGGCTCCCATCAACCTTTACAAGGGAATTGAGGGCTCCCGGGAAGGGGCCAGGGGCATCTAGGGCTCCCAGGGAGGGACCAGGGACATCTAGGGCTCCCAGGGAGGGACTAGAGCATCTAGGGCTCCTGGGGGAGGGACCAGGGGCATCTAGGGTTCCCAGGGAGGGACTGGGGCATCTAGGGCTCCCGGGGGAGGGACCAGGGGCAGCCCACAGACTAGGAGTGGGCACCCGGCCAAAGGCCCCTTGAGTGCAAGGACACACGCGGAAGCCGTGCTGCTTCTGCCAGGAAAGGGGCCGTGATGACTCAGTGAGCAGACGTGACGCCCTCTGCTTCCTTTGCAGATTGTTGCCGTTCACCCCCAGTTTTTGAGGTCCCATAACAAGCAGTTTGTGACTGGAGGAAAGAAGGTAAGTGACGGGGATGCTTTTTTATCCTCAAATACAGCATTTATCCTAAAATGGAGCAGCTGGGTGGCGCAGTGGATAGAGCACCAGCCCTGAAGTCAGGAGGACCGAGTTCAAATCTGGTCTCAGACATTTAACATGCCCTAGCTGTGTGACCCTGGGCAAGTCACTTAACTCCAATTGCCTCAGGGGCAAAAAACGGATCATTGGGGGTTTCTCATTATTTAGTCATGAAGCTTTAAGTTTTTGTCTTCCTATATTTAAAAAAGTTTAGTTTTTATGAAAGTCACTTCACAAGATATATTTCACAATTAGTACAAAAGAAGGGACTCTTTGGCAGAACCCCCCCCCCCCGCCAGCAGAGGATCACCCGGCTCTCCAGACTTTGCCAGGCCGGCCTTGGGGGCACACTCACGGTGTTCCCCCTGGAGGGTGACCCGCCCGGCGTGGGGGCTTCTCTCCCGGAGCTTCCCTTTGTCACTTGGGCACCCCTGAGTCAGCCTGTCGGCAGCTGCCGCCCTCAGGAAGTTTTCAGCGCCCACGCAGACCTGGCAAGGGAAACCGCCTGGGATGCCTCAGCGTGTCCGAGCTGAGGCATCATTGCGGGCATTTGGGCCTCAGTCGCAGCCGGAGCATCAATGGCGCCCGTTTCCTGGTCACGTTCATAAAGCGCTTACGGTTCTGGGGGATTTCCCTTGAGCACCGCCTTGTAGCTGAGTATAGAGACCCCTGCCCCCGATCCCCGATCCGCAGAAGGCTGCCAGGGCTATGGGGGGGGGGAGTGGGGTGGCTGCGGGGCGCCTGTTGGGAGGAGCCGCCGCTGATCACGGTGGGCTTCGGTGGCTTGCCAGACGGTCCAGTCAGCGGATTCCCCCGTGCTCTCGGCGCCCTTTACCTTTGAACTCTCCTCATAATAGCGGGTGGATGAGCTTGACAAATTATTAAATTGTCAGGATGCTGTTTGCGGCAGAGTTCATTTTTAGAAAGCCGAGTCAGCTCTTTGAGCGGCGGTGGGCTCGGTGACAGGGACAGAGCACCTCGCGAGCTGGCGCGGCCCCGGCCCGAGCGCCACACTTTCATTCTAGACCGGCCCCCTCCGTTTCTGACCGGCATCCGAAAGGGCCTTAAGTTCCGTAAGGAAGGCGTCCCTCAGAATGAGCCCTGGGGCCGGGGGCTGGTCTAGGGAAGAATCGGGGGGAGGGGGATTGGCTGAGGAGCGGAGCCCCCAGTTTGACCTCTCCAGGAGCATTGCCGGACGAAGGAAGGCACCCGAGCCCATCTTCTACTGCCCGTCCCCTTCTTTGCTTCAAGGAGACGGTCCCAGCCAGACCCTGCACGGCTAGCACCCGTTGCTGTAAACTGGTCCTGGTTGGATGTGGGTGGGACTCCTGGCGGGCCTCCTAAACTCTCCAACCTTTCCAAAAAGGGAGCCGGCTACAAGAGTCCGAGCTGGGCAGGAACCGGAGGCCGATCTCGTTGCCGTTGGCGGCTCTGGGCGCGCCCTCTGTTCCCCACGACGGGCCAGCCATGAGCTTTCAGGAGAGCTCGCTTCCATCCCTGTTTAAACTGGCACAGAGAAGGTGCTTAATCAATACTGATCGATTGATTCGTCTCTTAGTCATTGTAGCCCATCACTAGGCTATCCTGCCTCTGTGCCTTGTATGGAATCTTGCTTTTTTCTCGGGTGATTTGTAGTGAACTCTCTAATTAGATCCTTTGACCTTCCCAAATGCTATCTCCTGTGCTCCCTCTCTGGGTCCCAGAATTCTTTTTTCTTTTTAAAAAAAAATCACCATGATTTGATTGACATCCATTTCTTATTTCTCCCTTGACTTGAGCAAGAGAAAAAGGGAATCCTCATGACAAAAAAGGTCCGTTCCGCTCGGAACAAGTTCCCACGTTGCCGTGTCTCTTTCTGCATTTTGGGTCCATGGCCTCTCTGCATTTCCTCCCATGAGTTGCCTGATATTCTTATCACCCCTTTTGCAAACCTTCCAGGACCTGTCCCCTTCCAGGACCTCTTGTTGCCTCAGAAGATAGACAGAAAGTCCTTGTTCTCATTCTGCAGACAGCGGCCCAGGGGGGTTGGTGGGGAATTAGGAGCCAGGTGTCTTACGTCTTTATCCCGTCCTCATTTACAAAACCCGGACACTCTCCTATCAGCCACAGGTTTGGAGTGGGAGGAGGAAGCCTGGAAGGACATTTGGGAGAGACTGAAGGCACAGGAGAGGCGTCTAGCTCACCGCTTCCTTTTATAGTTGAGGACACTGAGTCACAGGAAGAGTGCGTGACTGGCCCTAGGTCACAGAGGTCCTCGGAGGCAGAAGTGGGAGCTGGGTCCCCACCGTAATGCTTCTGTCACGGCTCTGGGAGTGTGGCTTCAGTCCTAGGCCTGGCCTTGTTCTGGAGTTTGACTCAACGCTTAGCTGAAGTGAGCCAGGGGCGGGACCTTGGAAATGTAGTGCTTCTTCACATTAAAAAGCAGCCGGGGTTTGCCTTAGAGTTAGAACCGAGACCCAGGGAACCCCCTTGGCGGAGAAGCAATCCTGGGTGAGAGGAAGGCCAAGCAGGGGATCTGTCAGTCCAGAATGTCGGGTAGCGGCGGTGCTTGGAGACGCGGGCCCCCCACTGCCTGGGGACCCAGCAGCCACGCCACAGCAGGAAACGGGGGCCAGCCTCCACGGAGGGGCTCTGCAGGAGCCCGGTCACCCCGCAGCCTCCTTCCCTCGTCTCCCTCCTCCGAGACCCGGCATTTCTCCAGTCAGGATCCCCTGGTCACAAGCTCCTCTCCTTCATGGCGTCCCTTCGTCATGGCGTCACTTTGGCTGCAGCTCCAGCCTCAGTTTGGTTCTTGTGCTTCTTTCCCTTCTGTTCCATTTACTTTCTCTGCCCCACAGTTCTTCCCGGTGCTGGTCTCCATCCCCGGCCTCTCCTTCCCTTCTCTGCCTCCTCACACGGCCCCCCCCTCATCCTCCTGGGCCCCCCACTGGCAGCTGGCACTTTTCCCTGCACTGACATGGCCGCTCTTGACTCCTTGTCTGGCTTACGCCTGCCCGGCGGATCCCCAAGTGGCCCTAAGAGCCAAACGGGCTCCTCCATTTCCCCTTTTCAGGAGGAGTGGGATGGGATGCGTATGTGTGGGGGTGGAGGTACAGGGATAAGGGGGGGTCTGAGTAGGTGGGGAAGTGGGGGGATGGGAAGTTGTGGGTGAGGGAGTGGGGGGTCATGTGTATGGGGGTGCGTGGGAAGGTGTATGTGGGGGAGTGGGGGGGTCGTGTATGGGGGTGCATGGAAAGGTGTATGTGGGGGAATAATGGGGTCATGTATATGGGGGTGGGGGGTTTGTGGAGGGGACCTGTCACAGCCCCCTCCTAATCCCACAGGGAGCCCTGGGGATGCAAAGGCCGGGCATCTTAAGCCCCGCTCCATTGTAACCCAGTGTTAGATTGACCGCAGAAGAACAGAGTCCGTGCTGGAGGGAGGGGGCAGCGGTCACTTGGCTGCGGTCCTGGGAGTGCCGGCCTGCAGAAGGCGGATTGCAGGAGATCGAGCCCCCCCAAACCGCGTCCTCTCGGAAGCCATTTCCCCTTTCTCTGTGCTTAACTCCCATTGAGTTTAAATTGCTCTCGGCATTGTGATAATGGCAATTCAATATTACAGAGCTGGGAGAGATGAACAAATAAATTAAGCGGCTGCTTTTAAGGAAACAACACTCGATGGCTTCCCTCAGAAAGGCTGCGGGAGCATCGGGGCCCGCGCGGCCGGGTCCCCCCGGCCCCCCCGGGCTCCCTGGCAGATCTTAGGAAACAGCACGAGAAAGCAGGCGTATCGTGCCGTTCAGTTCGAGCGGGTGAGGGCGGGTAGGCGGCCGCTCTGCAGCCCCCCTCCAAGCCAGACGTGGGGGTCTCTCTTGGGCCCCCGGCCTGTGAGCCCGTGCGGTTGAATTCCCCCAGGATGGGGGTGCTCCGGCTAATGGAGGGTCGCACTCCGCCTCCCCCACGAAGTGGGGTCCAGAGGACCTTGGGCCGTGGTTGGTCTGTTTGGAGCCCAGGGAAGGCGCAGGGGCTGCCATCTGAGCAGTGGGCGCCTTTTCATCCCTAGATTTTTTTAAGTGAGCTTGGACTGTCCCTCAGTCCAGAGGACACCGGCCTCCCCTCTCTGTGCTCCAGAAGAGCCTCCTTCATCTTTTCGGGCCCAGGTTTCCCAAAGACAACAACACTGACCCGGTGGCAGCTAGTGGGCACCGTCGTGCCCAGAGCACTGGGCCTGGCATGGGGAGCACCTGAATTCAGATCAGAGACCCGCTAGCTGTGGGAGCCTGGGCAAGCCCTTTCACCTTGCCTGCCTCAGTTTCCTCATCTGTAAGATGAGCTGGGGGGAAGGAAGTGGCAAATCGCCCAAGTCCCTGCCAAGAAAACCCCAACCTGGGTCCTGAAGAACCGGGAATGACTGGACAGCAAGAAAAGCCGACCCCCTCTGCAAGGCTTTTGTCACTGGAAACGCTTTGATAATGTTCTTGGCGTTTAGCGTTCAGCCCAAGACCAGGATGAGGTCTGAACGGTGCAAGACACAGTTTCCTTGGAATGGGAAGTGGGGAACTAGCTCAGGTGGCTACATCCCCACCTTGTGCACACCCCAGCTCTTCTAGGAGCTGAGCCCAGTTCTGGAGCTGTGGACAAGCAGGAATACAAGGGGACAAAGGCCGGGAAAAATGTGAGGGCGGCCCCGGCCACTGCCCTGAGGCTCACCGGGCACACAGCCTGGCACTAGCCCATGTGACCACGCTCCATGCCTGATGGGACCCCGTTGTATCCCTGACGTAGCCACGTTCTGTTCCTGATGTGGCCACGTTGTATCCCTGATGTAGCCACGTTGTATCCCTGATGTATCCCTGTTCTATCCCTGATGTAGCCACATTGTATCCCTGACGCGGCCACGTTGTATCCCTGACGTGGCCCCCAGCATTCTGGAGTGCCTGGGGGGAGACTGCCTCACGTGGTCCCATGTTCCACCTTCTCTGCCATGCTGGTTCTAGCTTATGAGCATTTCCTACTAAAATGCTGAGCTCTTGGGCCAGAGAAACCTGGTTTTTGAGCCAGAAGAAACCCTGCAAAGTCCTCGGACCAGAGTTGAGCGGAGCGTCCTAGCCCCTCTCGCGAGTGACCGAGCCGGCCCCGGACGCAGGCCCCTTCGCTTGTGCCTGTCCTGGGGACCTCCCTGCTTCACCATGTGTAAACAGATCAGTGTCTCTGCCGTCCGGGCTTAAGGTGACTGACATCAGTGCCAGTCTTCCCAGAAAAGAGCTTTGACACCAGAGAGACGAGGAGGGCGGGTATCCTCCCCTTCGCCAAGGGCTCCGTTGGCGCGGCGAGCAGAGGCCGGGCCGGGCCGTGGGAAGCCCTGCTGAGGAGGGGGAGCAGAGTGCAGGGGCCTCCCGGAAACTGTCATGGCAAGGCTTGCCCCGCTTACCTTGCTTGACACGGAGCCTTTAAAGCACAAATCTCCCAAACGGAGCAAGTCGCAGCGAGCTTCTCAACAGAAGCATCAGCGGGGGAAAGGGAAAAGGCTCCTGGTCTCCCTCAGCCAGGCCCGGGCTGCCCAGGCTTTGGTGGCTGGGGACGGGTCTGCGCAGCCGGACACTGTCCTCCTCCGGCCGCCCCCTGGCGGAAGTCCAGGAGGCAGCGAGCCGACTACAAGGCGTCTAGTGCGGATTGAGGAGACAGCAGCCATGCCCCCTGTGCTCACCCTGCCGCAGGGACCCGGCTGGGGTCTCGTGTATTTGTGGGGGCTTGCTCGGGGTCACACAGCCAGGGAGTGAGTGTCTGAGGGCCTATTGCTCCCAAGCTGCCCCTAGCCAAGGATTTCACGAGATGACTCCCTGTGAGCCCAGGACGCAGCGGCGGGACGGGAGCCGGTCTGGATCACTGGCACCGTCGGGCGGCAAAGCCCGGCACAAACTTGTGCTGTCGACCTCGAGCTGGTCTGCGCGGCGGCCTTCGCCCCTTGGTGCCCACCTTCGCCATCTCTGTTTTCTCCCACGCCCAGCTCTGATCCTCCCTCCCCAACTCGCCTCCTTGCCCGGGCTCCCCTCCCTCCCACTGGTTGGGTGCCATCTGCCCCCCAGCACAGTCAGGGCCCTTTCCCCAGGGGCCCCCTCTCTGCCCATGCTCCCTCTGCAGGAGGTGCCCACTGGGCCCTCACACATGGCCTGGGAGGCTCATTGGAGAGGTCACACAGCCAGCTTCTGCAGCCGGGCCGCCTCCGGTCACTCTCTCCGGGACACCCAGAGGGGCGACCCCCGGCCCGGCCGGAGCCCCCGCCAGCAGCCGCCGAGGCCTTTGTCCAGAGCCTGGCCGTCAGCCTGCGGGGACCCTTCTGCCTTTGGTCAGACGAGCCAGGGCGGACCCAGCCCCTCCAGTCCAGGGCGGGGGGGGTGGGGGGTGGGAGGGGAGCTTCGGCTACAGAATAAACTCATGATTTGGAGAAGTTCCTGGGACCAGCCAGCCAAGGGTGCTCCGGGACTCCTTGTCCTTTGGTGCCATCCTGTGGCTTCCCCTGGTACTGCCTCCAAGCAACTGAAGATGCCAGGATGGTGGCGTTCTCCACTAATGCCCATTAGGGCTGCTGATGCCCATTAGTGTCTGCTGATGCCCATTAGTGTTTGCTAGTGCTATTAGTGCCCACTAATACCCGGTAGTACCCACTAATACCTGATAGTGCTGCTAATGCTGGTTAGTGCCCATTAATGCTCATTAGCATCTGCTAGTGCCTGCTAATGCCCATTATGGCTACTGATGCCCATTAGTGCTGCTAGTGCCCGCTAATGCCCATTAGTGTTTGCTAGTGCTATTAGTACCTGCTAATACTGTTAGTGCCTGCTAATGCTTGTTAGTGCCTGTTAGTGCTATTGGTGCCTGCTAATACCTGTTAGTGCCTGCTAATGCCCATTAGGGCTGCTGCCTGTTAGTGCTGCTAGTGCCCACTAATGGCTGTTAGTGCTGCTAATGC
>JAJPUD010001273.1:137574-181028 GCA_023553655.1 Myrmecobius fasciatus
TCTCACTGTGCTACAGCAAGTGAATAGGTATTTTATAGGTATTTTCATTTATTGATTTATTTCTCCTTTCTCCCTATTCTAGACCTCCCAGATCTCAGTGGTAGATTTAGATATTTATATGTACTGCCCAAGCTGTGAGTGACCCTGCATGCAAGAACCAGCCCTGAATTAATGCTTAGTTCTTTCTGAAATACTTGCACCTGATTTTGTTTTGTTTTGTTTTGTTTTCTTTCTAAAATGCTTCTTATTTAACACAGGAAAAATAGCTTTAATATCCACTGCTCTGTGGTCACAGAAAACATTACCAGAAAATGTTTATTATGAATATCATTTATCTCTTTGGTCCCAATGATAATGAAAATGCAAACCTTATTTTTTCCTTTAAGCATCAGTATTTTTCCTAAAAGCAGGAGCTGCATCCCCAAAAAAACAGAGATAAAACTTATCTCAGAAATACATTTTTAGGAATATTATTCTGTAATTCAGTCAGTGCAAAGGCAGATATATTTGTCATTGGATGTCTCTCACAGAGAGATCTCAGAACCATTGACAAGTAAGACAGAAATTCTATATCAGACAGAAAGTTATGACAAATAATAATTTGAAATAATTCTTTTAAATGGACCGTAAGGACCAACTAGTAAAATCCTTTCACTTCGCAATTAAGGAAAACATTGTTACTTATGAGATCCAGGACTAAAACCCAGTCTTATGCTACCTGTTACCCCAGCAAAAATAGTGGGGCTAAAAATCAGAGAAACTCATAATGGGACAGACCCACTCTGGCATGCCCACAAGTCATTGCTACCACTTAAATTCGCCCTTGAACCCTGGGACATCGATTTTTCCTGGATCACTTTGTTCTCCCATGTGGAGACATTTCCCAATTTAGAACCATGCCATTCAGGCTGGGACATTTGTGAGGACTCCTTTATCATAGCTCCTAAAATACTGATATCTCTGTATGAGAAAGTGCTGTGGCTTGAGGCTGTGTATCACCCTCAGCCATGTCTTCAGGGAGAGTAGCCCCCCTGGGCTCCCTAGTACCTACTCTTCCCACACTACCCAATTATAGACCAAATTACTCCTTCTGAATCCTGGACTAACTCTGATAATCCATATTCAAATTGCCCTGCCCCTTTCAAAATCATTTTCCAGTCTCCCGTGACTAATTTCCAAACATATTTAGTAACTGCTCTGCCCTTTCTGTCTGTCTGCCTCTCTTCTTGTCTCTTTCTCCTCTCTTTGTCCCTTTATCTTTCTCTCTCTTCTCCCTCCTCCTCCTTCTTCCTTCTTCTTGCTTCTCTTCCCTCCCTCCCTCTTTCTGTCCTTCCTATTGCACTATTCAATTACTCAATCACTACTCAAGAAAATAGCATCTCCAAAATCCAACAAAGAACACCTAAGAAATACAG
The DNA here is from genome assembly GCA_023553655.1 of Myrmecobius fasciatus. Taxonomy (NCBI): domain Eukaryota; kingdom Metazoa; phylum Chordata; class Mammalia; order Dasyuromorphia; family Myrmecobiidae; genus Myrmecobius; species Myrmecobius fasciatus. Next base: position 138,990 of record JAJPUD010001273.1, read on the forward strand.
ATGGATCCAATGAGGAGACTGAGTGAGACTAAGGCTCTGTTTGGCTTTCTGGCTGACTGTCAAGGAAAGGTGTTTGTGAGGAACATTAGCCTTAATGTTCCTGTCCACTCAGTCTATTGAGAAGGTAATCATGGCATAGTTCCAGGGACTTCTTCACTAGCTTACCTATTTTGTTCTTCTTTCTCAATACTTACTTGGCTAAATTGATTTAAATAGGTGGCTTGATGGGGAGGTTTAACCTCAAGAAAAAAAGGTTCTGAGAACACAAGAGCTGGCTACAGGTATATGAAGGCCTGTCACTTGGAAGAGGGCTCAGATTCATTTGGCTTGAGCTGTGCTGGATTGTCTCCAGAGATGGTGTTTTTCTTTTCTCTAGAGGTCCTCGAACAAGGGCTGGGTATCTTTTTGCAAGGTAAATTGAATAAAAAAAAATTAGGTACTAGTTAATTTGAATGACCTTTGAGGCACTTTCCTTTCTCTTTCTTCCCTTTCCTCTCAGAGACTCTCATTCTATGATTTTGTAACTTAATTTCAAAAGCTTAATCTTAAAAGCAAATTAGGTAGAGTCCATGGAAAGTGGAAGAAATAGCTCCAAGGAATTATCTTTTAAGATTTTTTGCTTCCAAGTAAACCTTTTGGCACATGATGTTGCTATTCCCTAGGTTTGCCATTGATCTTATTGACTGGTCTGTGGTCTGTCTCCTCACCTGGATTATCTTGGCTTCCCACATGAATAGGATCTCCTGGGACTAATGTACAAAAGCAGTTATCTCCTTCTCCAGGGAGGCTGAGATGCCTTAATACTGTCAGACTGCTTCTAATCTGACTGTCAGATCATGGCCTGGCCGGGGTGTCTATAGACCAGAGTGATGATTTCCCCATCACACTAAATAGTTCACCAGCTGAAATGCTTAGATAAGATCTAAGCTATTTCTTACAGTTGTCACCTATTGAATTAAGAAAGTTACCACTCCCAACAGCTCAATGGCACCTGGTTTGCTAGATTTGAAGACATAATAGGTTGTTCCCCACCCCCATCCCCCTTTTTTTAATCCAAGCAATCTCAGTGTGTCAGCATCTCAGCTTTATGTCACATTTTGTGTTCTATTTTTGTGTTTGTCATTCTAGAAGCTGGAGCTTTATCCAATCACTGCAGAGTAGACATGTCTAATATTCCTAATCCATTACCGATGCAGTAATGTGGATAGAATAATAGCCTTGAAAACAGGAGAAGCTGAATTCAGAAGTGACCTCAGACACTTAATTAGTGGGCAACCTGGGCAAGTCATTTAGCAATATAGTTTTAGAGCTAGAAGAGACCTTAAAAGCCAATAGATCCAATCCTCTTATTCTCTAGATGAGGAAACTGAGATTGTTAGAGGTTAAGGGACAGACCTGGCGACAGATAGAGGATTTGAACTCAAGTCTTCTTGGCTCCAAGCCTTGCCCTATATCCACTGTAATATCAGACTAATTTCAGTTTCCCCATCTGTAAATGGAGTTAGTAGTATTTACTTCACAGGGTTATTGTGAGGATTAAATGAGATTTAATGAGCAGACATTAAAATGCTTAATAAATACTAGTGATGATGGTGATAAAGATGGTTCATAAAGATTATGGTGGGGATGGGGGATAATTTTGAGAAATCATGGAAAATGGGAGAGATTCCACAAGATTGAAGATGGGAAAATATTGTCCTGTTATCAATAAAAGAGAGAACCGATCAGTCATAGCCCACTGAGTTAGGCTTTGATTCCCAGAAACATTCTAGAGCAGATGATTACAGAGGTGGTTGGTAAACATATGGAAAGAGAAGTAGTGATTCTAAAGAGTCAGCTTGGCTTATCAAGAACATGCTCGTCAAAGTCATGCCAGACTAACCTAATGTTTTGTTTTATTTTGTAACAGGAGTTAAACTAGTAAGTAAGAGAAACATGGTGGATATAGTTTATTCAAATTTTTAAAAAAGTGTTTTTCTAATAATATATAAAGACAATTTTAACATTTACTTTTTAAAAATTTGAATTCCAAATTATCTTCTTTCTTCCCTTACTACCCCCTCTCTAAGATGATAAGCAAATTTTTATCCAGATTTTAACAAGTTTTTGATAAAATTTCTCATGCAACTCTTGTGGAGAAGGTAGGGATACAAATCTATGATAATATAGTCAGATTGATGCAAAGCTGATCAGATGTCTAGCTCCAGAGAAGAGTCGTGAATTGCATATTAAGAGGATCAACCCAAGGATCTGTACTCTGTCATGTGTTGTTTGGTACTTTTATCAATGACTTGGATAAAGTCATAGATATAACGCTTATTGAATTTATTGATGATTCTGAGCTGTGAGAAAAGCTAAAACATTAGATGAAAGAATCAGAATCCAAAAGGACTTCCATAGGCTAGAACTCCTTCTGAATACAGAACTGACTGACAATCCATATTAAAATTGCCCTCCCCCTTTCAAAATCACTTTCCAGTCCTCCTTGACTAATTTCCAAACATACTTAGTAACTGTTCTGCCCTCTCTGTCTCTCTGTCTGCCTTTCTTCTTGTCTCTTTCTCCTCTCTTTGTCCCTTTATCTATCTCTCTCTTCTCCTTCCTCTTCTTCCTCCTCCTTCTTCTTCCTTCTTCTTGCTTCTCTTCCCTCCCTCCCTCTTTCTCTCCTTCCTATTGCACTACTCAATTACTCAATCACTACTCAATACTAAAGAAAATAGCATCTCCGAAATCCAACAAAGAACACCTAAGAAATACAGATGGATCCAATGAGGATACTGAGTTAACAAGGTGAAACTCAGTAGGAATAGATATAGTCTTGCACTTGAGTAAATATAAGACTTTCAAAAGATGAAAAGGGGTAGTGAGTTAGAGATAGTGAGTGTTGTGAAAAATATCTGGAGGGTTTTAATAGATAACAAACTCAATAGGTTTTACCAGTGGTAAGGAGGAAAAAATTAATGTAATCTCAGACTACATTAAGAGAGGCAGAGCTTCCAGGAATAGGGAGGTAATAGTTCCATTGTATTCCATCTTTATCAGATCTCATCGGAAGTACTGGGCTCAGTTTGGGGCACCATGGCTTAAACACATTGAAAAACTGAAGTGTTCAGAGAAAGGAGACAACCAGGATAGGAAAATGCTTTGAGTACCTGGAATAGGAGGATATAGGTTTAAACGGGAGAAAAAAAGGGAATCATGATAACTGTCTTCAAATAATAAAATGCTGTCTTGTGTAGGAAGGAATAGACTTCCTCTGACCCCAGAAGGCAGAATAAGGGGTAAGGGAAGGAAAAAGCCAAAAGGAAAATTTAAGTTTAATATCAGGAAAAAGCTTCCTAAAATGAGAATTTTCTGACGGTGGGCTCTCCTTCTGTAATTATCTTGAAGAAGAGTTGGATGATCACTTGTTGGTTTTTTGTTGTATGGCTTAGATTAAGTCCCATCCAACTCTCAGATGCTGTGATAACAATAGCACCTACCTGCCAGAGTTGTTTAAAGGATCAGGTGATCATCTGAGAATGTGTAACTTATTCCATGTGTCACCTCTCTGCTCAGACAACAGAGGTGTTTTATTGTCAGTCCTTGGAAGTCAGGATGGGTTGCTGTGTTGACCAAATTCTGTTCCCTTCAATGTTGGTTTGACTAACATTTTATAGTCCCTGAATTAACAATCTTTCTGTTATTTAATGCTGGGAGGCCATGTGTATGTATATATTAGAAACACATTATTTGCAAACCTTACAATGCTACATGAGTTATCATTATTATTCTTTACTCATATAATCCTTTGAGAGAAAGTGGAGATCCAGCTTCAGTCAGCATATTAATTAGCATTGGTGAATGAAGTCTCCACTTCTATAAGGATAAAATCACATCCAGACCTTCCCTATTTCTTCCCCCCAAAATCCTACTCCAATCCAGCCAATTGATTAGGGATTAAACAATGATGTCCATTGTCGCTATTAGTATTTAATTTAGTGCTAGAAAATTTAGCTATATCAATGAGACAGACAAGGAAAAGAACATTAAAAAATAAATGTAGGAAGGAAGGGAAAAAAGCATTTATTAAGTACCTACTATGTGCTAGGCACTGTCCTAGGCATTTTACAAATATCTCATTTGATCCTCACAATGAGCCTGGGAGATGAATATTGTTACTATGCCTATTTTAAGTGTAAATGAGGAAATCGAAACACAAGTTAATTGACTTGTCCAGGGTCACATGGATAGTATGTATCTAAGGCTGGATTTGAACTCATCATCCTGAGTCCAGATCTCACTGTCTACTGAAACATCTCGCTGCCTTTTGTTAAGGGGCAAAGAGGAAATGAAGTGATCACTTTTTAAAGAAGATGTGATGGTTTGCTTACTTAAAGAACTTCAACCAACTAAAATTAATTGAAACAACAACTTCAGCAAAATTGTAGTATATAAAATAAACCCAAATAAATTGCCAGTACTTCAGTATATTGCCAACAAAACCCAAAAGGAAGCAATCAAAAGAGAAATTCATTAAAAAAACTATAGAATGTATAAAATATTTGGGAATCTACCTGGAAAGATGCGTACAGGAACTATATGAATACAACTATAAAATACTCTTTACACAAATAAAGACATCTAAGTAATTGGAGAAATATTGGTTGCTCATAGGTAGGTTGAACTAATATGATCAAAACAACAATGTTACATTAAATTTATTTATTTATTCAGTACTATATTAATCAAACAACCAAAGGTTTACTTTTATTGCTAAAAAAATTCATCTGGAGGAACAAAATGTCAAAATTCTAAGGGGAAAAATTAAAAGGAGCAAGAAAGCGGTCTTAGGAATACCAGATTTCAAACTATACTACAAAGTAGGAATCATCAAAACAATTTGACGAGGCAAAAATATAAAGATAGAACAATCGATTAAGAATAAGCTTAATCAATTAAGTATATAATAAGTAGAAGTTTAATGAGCACAGTAGTATAGTGACTGATAAACTCAAAGATTCCAGTTAATGGGATTAAAAATTTACTATTTGACAAAATTTTTTTTTATTTTTATTTATTTATTTATTTATTTATTTATTTATTTATTAAATTTTATTTTATTTGCATAACATATGTGTGGGTAATTCTTCAACAATAACCCTTACATAGCTTTCCGTTACAAATTTTTCCCCCCAACTCCCCACCCCTCCCCTAGATGGCAGGATATCCACTACATGTTAATTATGTTAAAATATTGGCAAATCGAATATATGTATACATATTTCCAAACTTATCATTGTTGTGCAAGAAAAATCTTATCTACACAAACGATATATCAGATAAAGGAAACACAAGGTAAGCAAACATCAATCAAGGAGTATTAGAATGTTATATTGTGGTCCACATTTCGCATCCCTCTCTCTGGGTGTATATGGCTTTCTTCAGTGAACAATTGGAGGTGGTTTGAAACATATCATTGTTGAAGAGAGCCATGTCCATCAGAATTGATCGTCATATAGTACTGTTGTTGCCGTGTATAATGATCTCCTGGTTCTGCTCATTTCACTCAGCATCAGTTCATGTAAGTCTCTCCAGGCCTCTCTGAAATCATCTTGCTGGTCATTTCTTACAGAACAATAATATTCCATAATATTCATATACCATAATTTATTCAGCCATTCTCCAATTGAAGGGCATCCACTCAATTTCCAGTTTCTAGCCACTACAAAAAGGGCTGCCACAAACATTCTTGCACATGTGGGTCCTTTTCCTTCCTTTATGATTTCCTTGGGATATAAGCCCAATACAAATGCTGCTGGGTCAAAGGGTATGCACAGTTTGATAACTTTTTGAGCATAGCTCCAAATTGTTCTCCAGAATGGCTGTATCCGTTCACAGCTCCACCAACAATGCATCAGTGTCCCAGCCCTCCCACAACCCCTCCAACATTCATCATTAACTTTTCCTGTCATTTTAGCCAATCTGACAGGTGTGAAGTGGTATCTCAGGGTTGTCTTGATTTGCATTTCTCTGATCAATAGTAATTTGGAGCACCTTTTCATATGACTATAAATAGTTTTAATTTCATCCTCTGAAAATTGTCTGTTCATATCCTTTGACCATTTATTGATTGGAGAATGGCTTGAATTTTTATAAATATGAGACAGTTCTCTATATATTTTAGAGATGAGACCTTTATCAGAACCCTCAAATGTAAAGATGATTTCCCAATTTATTGCTTCCCTCCTAATCTTGTCTGCATTGATTTTGTTTGTACAAAAACTTTTTAACTTAATATAGTCAAAGTTATCTATCTGGTTTTCAATTAAGAGTTCCAGTTCTTCTTTGGACATAAATTTATTCCATCTCCACAGGTCTGAGAGGTAAACTATATTATGTTCCTCTAACTTGTTTACAAAATCACTCTTTATATCCAGATCATGAACCCATTTAGATCTTATCTTGGTATGTGGTGTTAGATGTGGGTCAAGCCCTAATTTCTTCCACACTAGTTTCCAGTTTTCCCAGCAGTTTTTTATTTGACAAAAATTGCTGGCAATAGAAGGCAATTGGACAGAAACTATGTATAGGTCAGCATCTCACTGGCAACCAAGAATGTCCCCACTGAGTACGTAATCTGGACACAAAGAAGAACAAGAGAGATCATAAACAAGTTAGAGAAGCAAGGAATAAATTACCTTTTGAGTCAATAGAAGAGTATCACAGATCCATTTTGATTATATAAAAGTAACATATTTTTGCTCATACAAGATCAACTCAGATAAAATTAAAAGGAAAAATAGATAAATGCCAAATGTTTCTCTGACAAAATTTCACTTCTAAGATATGGAGGACACTGATTCAAATCTCTAAGAACGAGAGACATTCCCCAATTGATAAATGATCAAAGGACAGGAGAGGTAAATTTCAAAGGAAAAGCTATCAATAGCCGTATGAAAAATACTCAAAAGCAGTAATTATTACCGAAATGCAAATTAAAGCAACCCTAAGTTTCCACCTCATATTCATCAGATTGTAAAAAAAAGAAGGCAAATAGCATGTTAGAGTGGAACACAGGAATACAGTCACATTAACGCACTATTGGTAGAACAGCTTTAAACTGATCTAATCATTTTAGAAAGCAATTTTGAAATATGTGTGAAGTCACTAAATTATGCAAGGCTTTTGACTATGTAAATAAACCACTACTAGTTGTATATTCCAAATAAATCAAAGAAAGAGGAAAACTACCCACTTATTGTTGTTCAATCATTTCAGTTTGTGTCTGACTATGTAAAACCACTACTAGTTGTATATTCCAAATAAATCAAAGAAAGAGAAAAACTACACACTTATTGTTGTTCAGTCATTTCAGTTTGTGTCTGACACTTTGTCATTTGGGATTTTCTTGGCAAAGATACTGGAATCATTTGCATTTCTTTCTCCAGATTATTTTTACAGGTGAAGAAATGGAGGCAAATAAGTTTAATCGATTTGTTCAGGGTCACAAAGCTAGTAAATGTCTGAGGCTTCAATGTCCTGACTCCAGGCCTGGTGCTTTATCTACTGCACCATCTATCTGGGAGAAAAAGAGTCTTGTATGACTGAAAGGACTGAACAACAAAAAAATCATGCTTATGGACAAATATTTATAGCAACTCTTTTTTCTGGTGGCAATGAACTGGAAAGAAAGGGAGGAAAATGGGTTGTTTGTTCATACAAATGGAAGAGGCTGAATAAGTTATGGGTATATGAGGGTGATGGAATACTATTCTGCTCTAAAAATGACAAAGGGGATAGTTTCAGACAAAACTGGGAAGAAATGTGAACTAAGGCAGAGGAAGATCTGTAGAGTCACAGGCAAACTCCAATAGGCTTGTGATAGAGAGAGCCATCTCCATCCAGAAAGAGGAACATGGGGAGCGAATGATTTCTCTTGTGCATCATGATTAACATGGAAATAGGTTTAGAAATATGTTGCACATGTTTAACCTATATTGGATTACTTGTTGTCTAGGGGAGGGGGGAAAGAGGAGAAGGGAGGGAGAAAAATTTGGAACACAAAGTTTTTGTAAGAGTGAATGTTGAAAACTATTTTTGCATATATTTAAAAATAAAAAACCATTAATAATTTTTTAAAACACAAAAAATGTGTAGAATTAGAAAAATAATTTCTACAAACACCAGAATTGTAGAGATAAATGACTTTGAAAGACTTGTCAATCCAATGACCAGCCATAATTTCAGAAGATTGATTTTGAAACACCTTACTGTATTGAGAGGAATTTGTTTTGTCTGACTATGGATATTTGTTACAAATTTTGGTTTTCTTTCCTTTTCAATGTGAAGTGAAAGGTAGTAGGAGAAAAAGTTGATTTTTACTAATTGAAAAAATAAAATTAAGTTGAAAAAATAAATAAATAGTACATAATTATAACAGAAGATCAAATCCAAGGCTTTTTACATGCAATGAATAAACTCTGTACTATGCTATCTCATAAATGAAGAAATTCACAAAATTGAAATTCAGTAAAGAAATTTAATAAATTCAGTAAAGAAAGTCAAACTCTTGGACATTAGATCCAACAGACTTTTTATTAATTGTGTATGCTGTTTCAATATTGGATGTATTCTGCTTTAAAAATGATAAAGGAGACAGTTTAAGATAAAACTGAGAAATGTAAACTAATGTATGGCGAGATATGTAGAATCACAGGCCAATTCTCTCTGTCTCTGTCTCTCTCTCTTCCTCTTTCCCTCTCTCCTTCTCTTCCTCTCTTTCTCTTTCTCCTCTGATGCAGTAGAATCACTACCAGAATCACTACCATTTGGTCAGTAGATGGTTCCAAGTTTCTCTTCCTAAGACAAGGTTAACAGAGAATGAGTGGACAACTCTTCACATTAACCAACTCTTTTTGGTGTTCACAGTCATGCTATCAGTGTCCAATTTCATGATCTTATTTGGGATTTTCTTGGCAAAGATATGGAGTGGTTTCCCATTTCCTCCTCCAGCTCATTTTTTATCTTTTAATTTTTTTAACTTTTAAATATTATTTTATCTTTCCAAATACATGCAAAGATAGTTTTTAATATTTGCCTTTGCAAAACTTTGTTCTACATTTTTCTCCCTCTCCTTTCCCCTTCCCCTTCCCCAAGACAGGAAGCAATCCAATATAGGTTAAACATATGCAATTCTCCTAAACATATTTCCATATTTGTCATGCTACACACACACACACACACACACACACACACACACACACACACACCAGATCAGATCAAAAGGGGGAAAACATGCTTCTCCGACTCATTTGACAGATATGAAAACTGAGGCAAATGAGGGTAACTGACTTTTTCAAGGTCACACAGCTAGTAGGTGTGTAGGGCCAGAGTTGAACTTGGGAGGGAGTCTTCCTGACTCGGGCCCAGCACTGGACCCATTGTGCTGTCACCTGGATGTTCTCAGCAGACTCTTTTCAATAAATAAGGCCCTCCAATGCGGTAAAATAATCACTCACATGACCAGGAAAAGTGAGAGCCTCTACATTCAGGTAGGGAGTAAAAACAATCCTTTTGCTGTGTAGCTTGCAGCCATAGCTGGCAAAATTACCATATGATTCCCATGGCCCCATTTGGAGAAAATTTCACTGAAAGAGTAATGTCAAAACTGAATGGGGGGATGGGGAGCTATCTCACAAACTCTGACGTGCATTTTTATCCAAATGTCCTTATTCACGATACATCTGCTATATTTGGGAAATACTGGATAAAGCTGATGTCCTGGTAATTTACCTTTTGCAGCCCCATCTGCAAACTTCCTGATGGGATTTTCAATGACTGGCATCAGTCTCTCTATTCCCTTTCTATTCTTTTTTTTCCCTAAGGCAATTGAAATTAAGTGACTTGCCCAGGGTCACACAGCTAGGGAATGTTAAGTGTCTGAGATCAGATTTGAACTCAGGTCCTCCTGACTTCAGGGCTGGTGCTCTATCCACTATAGCACCCCCTAGCTGCACCCTTTCTATTCTTTGAAAATTAGATTATAAATTTCTTATGGATTTCTCACCCTCCTCCCTCACACCACCCCCTGTAGCCAACTAAATACCTGGTTTCTGGGAAACATTAGAATACTTTGAAACATTCTCCCTCCAGAAATAACACAAATAAATATTAACTTTTTATTGATTATGGTATTCTTCTTGTCAGGGTTCTATAGTTCTAGTCCTTGCTTCTGAATGGAATTAACAGAACTCAAATCACGTCGCAAATTACTTCCACGTGTATTATCCCATTCCATCCTCACATGGCTCTTGGAGACAGATAATGGTTTAAAAAGCTCATTTCCCAGATGAGGATTCTGAGGTTCAGAGTGGTTATATGACTCACATAAGGCCATATCCCTTCTAAGTTAGGGAACTTGCCAGTTCAAAACCCTTTGCTCTGTCCACAAAGAAGGCGGTCTTCCCTGGGAATCAAAGCTGTAACTCTCATATGATGACTGGGGCTTTATCCCGGGTGGATGAAATAAAGAGCCCACCTACAGAACTTGTACCTAAAACAAGTTAAATAGTACTAGTGACAATGTCACATGAGTATTTCCCTTGCCCACTTGGGACAGGTTTCCTAGCAACATTTGGGGACATATTTTGTGCCTCTGGGTTTTGGGCTTAATTGAGGTGTACAAAATTGGTAGTTACAACTCTATGGGTGACAATAGTCTGCAGCTTGGAAAGAACACTGGCAGGGATATAGAGCTAGACAAATTCTGCTCTTCATGTAATTAAATTTTGCCTTATTTCCTTCTCATTCGGCTTCCCTAAGGTGAAGGAGAATGCTGTAATAAGGTGACACATGTGAAAGGAAAAAAAGAGAAAGTTACTCAAAGTTGCTCCTGGTCTTCAGAATCCGGGCTGCCTCAACACTCTGCTCTGCTGCCCAGTTACACCTGGCTCACTCTCCCCATCTTTCCTTTCTCCAAACTCCTGTCATAATTAATCATCTCAGCATTCAGCCCAAAGCCATTGTACGTCCTCTGGCATTGTGAGCAAGGATGTCTTGTCTCTAATAAGAATGGATGCTCCCTGAGGGCAGGAGGACTGCGCCTTCTGCTTCTTTTGTGTCCCTCTCTCCCAAAGTGGTAGTTTAGTACAGGACTGGGAACATATAATATGCTTGGTGAACAATTGCTCATTGAAAAATGAAACTCCCATTGTCTAGAAATGGCACTGGACTGCAAGTCAAAGAAACTCAAGTTCATAGGATCACAGATTTGGAGCTGGAAGAGACCTTAGAAGTTAGAAAATTCAATCTTTTCATTTTAGACTGAGGTCCAAAGAGATTAGCTGGCTTACCCAAGGTCACATTGCTAGCAAATGTAAGAGGCAGGAGTTCAAATCTCTACTTCATCCTTAATTGCCATCCTCCTTAAGTCCTCTGCAGCTTTTGATATTGTGGGTCACTTTCTTCTCCTGGCCACTCTGTCTTCTCCTGGACATACAGGCCATGACATTGCCCTGTGTTGGTTGTTTTATAACTTCTCTGTCTGTTCTTTCTGTTTCTTTTGTTGGCTCTTTCTCCAGGTCATTCATGCCCACTGATTGTGGGTTCCTCCAGGATCTGTTCTGGGTTCTCTTCTCTCCTCCCCTATACTATCTCACTTAGTAATCTCCTCAACTTTGATAGGTGCCATTTTTCCCCCAGATCATTCTCTAAACTGTGTAGCCATCCTTAATCTCTCCTGAACTCTAATTTTACATAACCAAGTGACATTTGTATTCTTTGAATTGGATGTTCCAGAAGGATAGCAAATCCAAAGGGGCCAAAAGAAAACTCATCTTTCTCTTCAAGTGTTCCCTTTTGCCCACTTTTCTTATTACGATCAAGGTCACCATTCAATCATTCAAGCTTGCAATATCAGTGCTATGGAGTGTAAGTGAGGAATCACTTACACTCAGATCAAATATTCCATTTATTGTCAAGACTTATTCTGTCTATTTTCATAAGAACTCTTAGATATGTCTCCTCCCCATCCATACTGCTACCATAAGGTGACCTGTTACAGGTCCTCATCATCTCAAGATTGGACTATTGTATCACCTGCTGATTGACTCCTTTGCCTCAAGTCTCTCTCCACTTCAGTGCATCTCCATTTAGTTGCCAAACTGCTTTTCTTATGATGCAAGTCTGACCACATCACTATCCTCCCATCTTTATTTAATAAACTCCAGTGGCCCCTTATTATCTTTAGAATTAGATAGAAAGCCTCTGGCATTTAAAGTCCTTTACAACCTGCTACCTTTCTTTCTAGTATCTTACATTTTATTCCCTTCCATGTACTCTATTATCCAGCCAGACTAGTATTTTTGTTGGTGTTCTAGATCTGCCTTTTCATTGGCCGTCTCTCATGTCTAAGATGCTCACCTTTCTCACTTCTGACTCCTGGTTTCCCTTTTTGTTATTCAATATTTATCTCTAAGCCCATTTTCTGCAGTCTGCTTGCACATTCTTCCCCTTTCACTGGCCTTTCCTTTGACAAAGTCTTCCATTTGGGGATATTGTCTCCTCCATTAGAATATAAACTCTCTGAGAGCAGGGATCATGGTTTTGCATTTATTTGTAATTTGTAATAATTGCAATACATTACAATTTGTAATTGTATTTAGCCTAGAGCTTCATAAATGCTCATTGATTGACTCACTCAATCCACTACATTACATCGCCTTGGCTCTAGTCCTATCTCTGAAACAGTCATTTTTCTCTCTTTAGACCTTAGTTCCATATCTATCAAATGACAAGATTGCACCTGATGAGCTGTAAGGGTGCCCTCAGTTTGCAATATCTTGTTTTTAAAATCAGAATATTGGATAGAATAGAGGAATCTGCTGTTGAACAAGGCAATACTTTTTGTATTCTCAGATTGTGGCCTAATACCTTGTATGTAGTAGGCACTAATTTTTCCATCTAGCTTAAGAAGAATGACTCTACTTTTTCACTTCCTATTGTACACTTCACAGATTTAAAAATAATCATTATGTCTGCTTCATTCTCGTGTTCAAAGCATAAAGAGCTTGCTAATCAGTAATTTGTTCTATCCCAGCAAAATCCTTAGGAATATAGCTATAAAATACTAAATCCTACCTGTTATGTATACTACCTAACACCAGAGGGCACTCTGGGAGAAGCACCAAACTCTATGGCTCTTTCGATTCAAGTCAACAAACATTCATTAAGTACTACCCATGTGCCAGCCACTGCTCTTGATAATGGGAGTACAAAGGGGAAAAAAAAAATCCTCTGCCCTCAAGGAGTTTGTCTTCTACTCTCAAAACAACAGGCTGTCAGTCAGTTCTTGGCTCTGTCCCTCTATAGGTACATAGTCATATATTTCTAGGATTAAAAGTGGTATTTCCACCAATCTGATTATGGCATTACAATCAGGAAAACTTCCCCATCATTCTCCCTTATTTTAGGACTTCATTTATTCATTGCTTTCCAGATCACTTATAAAGAAGCATTTAACTAGATTAAATAACTTGCAATAAAAGCCAAGATAATTCTTGCATTTAATGGAGACATTGGCAGTAAATCTCCTTCAATTTTCAGTTTTAGCCCCTTCTAAAGATAGAAATGCTCTGAGCATTAAAATCTGTCTTTTACCTTCTAGCCTGGAGAGGAGAGCTATCCTGGAAATCCCATCCTCTGTAGCTCCCATTTAGAAGCTTGGTAAAAGGGTATTTTTTTCACCTACAAAGTCCTTGCATCTGACAAATACATTTCCTATTAATCCCATTCAAAAAATTTGGAATACCTTGGGACTCTCTCCTGAGAACAGTGAGCTTCAAGAAAACAAGGTAGCACCAGGTGCTGAATGTGGGGTCTTGGCTTCCTCATTTTACTTTAATCTTTTTTATATTTATAAATTTTTTATAAATTTATATTTATATTTATAAATTTACTTTATAGCTTTGCCTCCCTAAACTTGAGCTTCACCACAGGAATAGGTATTCTTTGCTGCTGGAGTCCCTTCAAAAGCTAATTCCAAGGTGGGGAGGGAAGGTTTAAGTGAAGAGTGAATAGATTCCAATTGGTTGCCATTTTTTTTGTCCTTTCCCTGCCCTCCCTTCCCCAGGACCCCTTGTGTATGAGTGTTGCTTCTTATGCAAGTGTACTCTGCCCGGTGCCAGGTCTCCTTATGGAAAAGGTGATATATATTTTATAAGGTAAATATTTCCTGGTCCTATAACTGTTCTTCAGATTGTAACAATGCAAATACTTACAGGTCCTATGAGGTCAGTTGAGTGTTGTCCCTTATTCTCGAAGAGGACAAAAATGACATCACGATGTTAGAGTCGCGTGTCCGGCCACGGCTGATTAGATCAAAATGAGCTTGGAGTGCTCTGCCACAGGTCAGATACAAATAGTCCCTCTGAACATTTGGAGGGGACTCTCTAATTTGGCACATCTTACATTTCTTCTGAGCTACTTCAATTCTGCTTTGCTCAAGGAGCCCAGCGCCTTCTCTAGTGAGAGCATGCCATGCTGGATGACCCTTTTCCAGGGTCTCCCTTGTCATACAATCAATTCTAAAGTTATTAAGAGAGATCTTGAGAGTGTCCTTATATCCCTTTTTCTGACCACCTTGTGAGTGCTTCCCTGTGACAGTTTTCCATAATTTTTTTTTGAAAGCATACATTTGGCACTTGAGCACTGTGGCGAGCCATGGGGTTGCACTCTCTGCCCTAGAATTGGATTGCTTGGCAGTTAAGTTTGAGAAGGACCTCCATGTCGGCTACCTTATCTTGCCAGGTGATTTTCAGAACCTTCCTAAAACAATTCAAATGGAAGTGATTCAGGTTCCTGGCATGGTGCTGGTAGACTGTCCAAGTTTCATAAACATGCAATAATAAGGTCAGCACAATGGCTCTGTAGAGCTTCTTGTTTGATAGTCACTCTAATATCTTTCCTCTCCCACATTTTCTTGGGAGCCTCCCAATCACTGAGCAATGCGTGTATCAATCTAATTATCTTTTGACACCCCTAAAAATATCCTGCCAAGGTAAGTGAACTTATCCACAGCATCCAGAATGTCCCCATTTGCTGTAATTGATGGTTCCACATATGGCTGGTGAGTACTTGTGCTTTCTTGATGTTAATTGTTAGGCCAAAATTAGCACAAGCAGTAAAGATTCAATCCTTTGTTGCATCTCAGTTTCAGAGGCTTTATGGAGTGCACAATCATCTGCAAACAGAAAGCCGTGCCCCAACAGTCCCTCTGCTTTAGTTTCGGCTTGTAGCCTTTTCAAGTTGAAGGATTCGCTGTCATTATGAAAGGTGATGTGGATTCCATGTTTATCTCATTGAGGTATTTGGCAACATGGCTGAAAACATTATACTAAAAAGCCCAGGAGCGAGCCCACAGCCTTGTAGGACTGGGAAATCCATTGTCTAGAGCCCAGGCAAGCACGCCACCAGGAAACTGACCTACCATGCTGATGAACTTCTCTAAGCAACTAAATGTTGACATAATGTTCCATAAGCCCTCATGACCGACAGTCTCAAAGGCCTTGGGCAGATCTACAAATGCCGTATCCAGATCTCTTCTGCTCCTGGTATTTCTCCTGGAGTTGTCAGGCAATAAACACCATGTCAACTGTTCCTTGGCCCCTTCTGAAGCCACACTGACTCTCAGGTAGATGTCCTTTTTCTAGGTGTAGAATCAGCCTATTAAGGAGGATTCTGGCAAGAATCTTGTCAGTAATGACTAAGAAAAAAGGGTCTCCTCCCATAATTGTTACAAGATCCTATGAGTAGATAGTGCAGTGACTATTATCCCCATTTTACAGATGAGGAAAAAGGAAGCTCCAGCCAACTTGTTTGTCCAGGCTCATGAAGTTAGTTAATCCTCTTAGAGAGGTAAGCCTAGATCTGCCCAATCCCCGATGAAGCCTTCTGGCTACTGCATGGAGAGGAAGGACATAAATGTGGAGGGGCCCATGGGTGGAAAGTATAATCACTGCTCTAACACTGCAGAGCCACCAGGCTTTTCCAAGAATGTCCTTGGTTCTCACTGGCCTTGCTCCCTGCTGGGCTTCATGTCCTAGTGACTCCCAGGGCCACCTCGTTGTTATTCTGTGCTTCTCTCTGCTGGGCTCTTCTCGCTGTGACCTCACTAGGGCCTCAGCTGGAGTCATCCCTCAAGAAAGAAACAATGAATTCCATTTCTACATCCCCAAAGCTTTACAGAGATGCCTTACTCCCAAGAGCTCTGGGAGCACCAAATAGGTCTTATCCCACCTTGATGGGAGGAAACACTTTCAAACCTGAGAGGGCAGGGGATCCACCATTCAGTTTCAGCTCCAGGCTTTGAGCTCAGGTCTTTGATTCTAAGATCAATCCTTGCCTACCCTATAATGGCTGCTTCTTGTGATGTGATAACAGGATAGAACAGGACAGGGTAGAATAAAAAGGGGGTAGAATGGAATGGGATGGGACAGGACAAGAAAGGACAGGACAGGATAGGACCTTACACACCATATCTTCTCAGGCGTCTCTTCACTTTTTCCATTCTCCACAAGCCCTCAGAGATCTTTCTAAAGCATCAGTCTATGCCATCCTTCTGTTCTATAAACTCTAATGATTTGCTATTATTTTTTAAAAATCTACAATGGTGCTTGGCAGTCAAGTTCTTTACAACTTGGACTTCAGATAGAAGAGGTAGAAAAATATGCTCTAGTGGATAGGGTCAGGAAGGCCAGAATTGACTTCCACCCTGGGCTACCTGGAGCATGTTGTTTTATCTTCCTAGGCCTCCATTTTCTCTTTTTGCTTCACCACAGGAAAAGGTATTCTTTGCTGCTGGAGTCCCTTCAAAAGCTAATTCCAAGGTGGGGAGGGGAGGTTTAAGTGAAGAGTGAACTTTTTCCAATTGGTTGTCATTTTTTTTGTCCTTTCCCTGCCCTCCCTTCCTCAAGACCCCTTGTGTGTGTGTTGCCTCTTATGCAAGTGTACTCTGCCTGGTGAAAGACAGTCATTAGATGTGATTACTTTTAAAGTTCCTTCCAGATCTAAATCTATGATCCTAAGATTCTAGCCTCTTCTCTCCTCTATGATCCACCCAACATGGTCTGCTTACAGATGTTCCCACAGAACACTCCATTTCTCATCTGCGATGATGATGATATTGTTGTTGAGTCATATTTGACTCTTTGTGATCCCATTTGGAGTTTACTTGGCAAAGAGAATGGATTAGTTTGCCATTTCCTTTTTCAGCTCATTTTATAGATGAGGAAACTAAGGCAAACAGGATTAAATGACTTGGGTCACTTAACCAGTAAGTGTCTGAGGCAGATTTTCCTGATTGTAGACCAGTGCTCTGTCCATGGTGCTACCCAATTATGTTAGTCAAAACCTCTAACATCCCATCACGATCTAAATCCTTGAATCCTAGGAGCCTTCTGTAGAGTGTGGGTCTTCCTTCACATGGCTAAGTCTTTAGAATCTTTGCCTCACCTCTTAAAGTATAAATCCTTTGATATTCACTCTATGGGCACAGTTGCCCACAGACTACTAAATTGAGAGAGCCATGAACAGATTCCATGGGGAAAGAGAAATTGGAAGGATACATTTTGAGGAAAATGAGGAAAATGAGGAAAATGAGAAAGAGCCTCCTAAAGGGAGCAATGGTTGGCTCCATAGGCTCAAGGAAGGTAGCCTAGGTTAACAGAGAGCAGAAGGATGGGACCCGGTTTCTGGATTTGGTAGACAGTACAAAGAAGGGTAGAGATAGAAAATATTGAACTCAATCATCTCTGAGCTCCCTCCTATCACTTCTAAATCATATTTTCCTAAATTTATGGATTCTAGAAGCCATCTTTCAAATCTTAATGGTCAGCAAAGTGTAATGAAAAGAGCCCTGGGAATATGTTTCCAAAACCAAGTTTCATTACTTCACCATTTTGCCTCAGGCCATTCCTGATGGATTTTCATTATGGAAGAGGAGAGGGGAGATAAGGCTCTGATAAGGGAAGTTAAAGAGAACATAGCAGATCTAAAATTGGCAAAGGTTTCTAGTCCTCCCTTTTATAGATAAGGGATCTGAGACTTGGAGAGGGGAAGGGATTGTTAAAAGTTATACAAACAGTAGATGACAGAGAATTTAAATGAGAGAATCATCTATTCAGACCTGGAAGGGACTTCAGAGGCCATCTTGCCCAATCCTCTTATTTTCAAAGGTAAGGAAGCTCAAGATCACAGGCTGGATTTGAACCCAGGTTCTCTGACTGTAGAATCTGTTCTCTTTTCATTGTCCCTTGAAACAACTTCCAGGAACTGTGACCTTTGAGCAACGTGAGTGATGAAGTCTAAGAAAGCTGAGAAAGTAGTGGTTGGTGGAAGGTGTCCTGGACTGTGATGGGAGTAACCACAGGCTTCTTCTCTTTCACAACTAATTTCTTTTTTTCTTGTTGTTGGCACCTATGAAACTCAACCCCAACAGAAATGGCAGCTGACTTGACTATGCTTTATAATGAGTCTGAAATTTTCCATCACAAGAGCAATTAGCTTTTTTTCCCGTCAACATTTTCCTTGTCAACTGGGTCTCATTAGTCTATAGTCTAATACAGGATTAGAGAATGGGAAGCCGGAAAGGATGTTAGAACAAGATCATCAATACCAAGTCCTTCATTTCACTGATTGGAAAAACAAACCCCAAGAGTCAAGGGCACTCAGTCAATGAATCAATAAGTCAATCAGTCAATAAGCAAGAAAGACAGTCCCTGGCCTCAATGAGCTTACTGTATAATGGAAGAGACAACATACAAACAACTATGGACAAATAAACAAGATACAGGATTAAAAAGTTGGGATTCACATTCTGGCCCTCTAATTTCAAATATCCTGTTGTTCACTTCTGCCAGACTGCCTCATATTCCTGCTTGAAATCTCCCTTTAGTCATCATGATCAATATGATGGAAAATTTTTGCCTGTAGCACGGTGCTTGGAACATAGGAGCCACTTAATAACACTGTTGATTTCGAACAGGAACCAGCTTCAGTGAATTTCACACACACACACACACACACACACACACACTCACTTGTAAGTCCTTAGTCTTTACCAGATTCCCAAGGCTGGATACAGGGAAACAATGAACAGCACAAAGGTGCATAAAACTAACTGTGCAGTGACAACTTCCTCTAAAGGGAAATGTGGAAGTCAAAGAAATCAGTGAATTTAAATGACTCTTCTTAAATACATCAATGAATTATAGAAGTTTATAGGAATTAGTTTACTCATCAGCAAAATGAGTGGATTGTTCTGATCTTTATAGTTCCTCCAAATCTGACTAGCTAAAATGTTTCCCAATGATTTCAGGTCTACTCCCTAATTTGTTTACTCCCTAATCAGGTAGACAAATGTAAAACTTATTAGCTCATTTTTAAAGTTGAAAAAATTGAGGCAGAAAGATATTGACATATAATGGGTGATTCAAAGCACATCTGCAAGCTCTCCTCATTGGTGGAGATGGATTACCCAGTGCTCTGCACCTATGTAAGAGGTAAAATTGGTGAGAGCTTGGAAGAAATCTTGGTCTTCTGGCTTCCAGCTTTAAATGAAAAGATGTTTGGATCCAGACTTTCAAGTCTTTTAAGGAAGAGAAAGACTCAGAAAAGAAATCAACATGTAGATACCCCAGCACATGGATCATGTCCCTATTTCTAAGTTCTTCAGAGATGTTAGGACATTTTCCCTGGGTTCTAAGATTCTCCCTCGATTGATTGAGTTGAATTATCTCACTCCTAATGGGAAAGTTTATTTATACTGTGTATTATCTAATATGCATTCTCTCTCTGTACTTTCTCTGCTCTCTATTTTGCTACTGAATTGGATAAATGGCCCTGTTAACTATTTTAGATGTGTGTTCATTATAGATCAGTCAACAGAGGAGCAATCCTTTTCCATTAAGGAATAATTACCAGGAATGTTGAATTTAAAAATTATTTCCCCTAAATTAACACTATTTAAGAAAAAAGTGAGATGTAATTAGCCTGTGATCACCTTTCTCCTGGTTCCTTTTTGACAGAAATCAGTTTCTTTTGGATAAAAGGGGTGGAGATGGGAAAAGAGTCTAGAGGACATTTAAAAAATGCTTCCTTGTCAGCCACATGTAGACACACATAATCTACAAGGACAAATGCAGTGTTGATATATATCCCTCCTAACCTACTCCCCCTATCTTACAGATGTAATAATTATATTCTACATTTATAGACAGCCTTAAGATTTTTGCTGTGACTTTCTCACAATACTTCCATGAAGAAAATAATGCTAATTGCTACAATTTATGTAGCCCTTTGAGGTTTGCAAGAACTTTACATGTTACCTCATTGGGTCCTCATAACTCTGTGGGATGGATGTTATTAAGATCCCAGTTTTTAAAATGAAGAAACTGGTAATACAGTTAAATAAGTATCTGAGGCTGAATTCAAATACATTACCTAGTAACTATGCAAGATTGTGTCAATAGTATTCATTAACTTATTATTGATGAGGAAATTGAGACTCTGAGAAATTGTGACTTCTGCCATGATCTCATAGTCAGTCAATGAGACAGAATTCAAATTCAGTCCTCTTGATTTTTAAACCAGCACTCCGAGGGAGCCATTCCCTAATAGTGTAGAAAGTTTTAGGAAGAAAATTTTACCCAGAGAGATTGGCCACAGTGTCTTACTGTCTCTGTCTCTGTCTGTCTCTCTTTCTCTCCCCCAATAAAAACAATGAGAGTAAATACTGTGAATGACTCCAGAGGGCAGAGTATGGCAGCTTCTCTCAAATTAAGAAAGATATTTTAAAAAATAATAATCAGGGTTGTCCATCAAGATAATGAGCTTTCTCAGAAGGCACTGATCTAGAAACCAAGTATAGATGACCATCTGTTCGAGACAGTACAAGACCAATTTAAATTGAATTGAAAAAGGGCTATAAAAGAAAGTCTCTTCCATTATGTGATTGGCAATATGGAAATAGCACTGAACTTGGTGTTAATGGATTAAGTTTTGAGTTCTTATTCTACTATCTATTAGTTGTGTTTTATGTTTTAAAATATGTTTTTAAAATATGTTTTAAAAGCTGAGTGTCAATTTCCTCATCTCTAAAATGAATTAATGATCTCTGCACTCATTATGTACCCAAGCATTGGAGGTACAAACAGTATGTATCCCTTACCTTCAAGAAACTTAGATCCCATTGAGGGGAGGAGGTTATAATCTATACGTGTAAAAATAAGTGGATATACCATAATTTCAGGAATGATTGAGCACTAAGAAGGGGATGGGGAAAGAGGTTTGGATCACTTAATGAGGAAAGGCTTCATAAGGGAAGAGAAAGGAAGGAAAAGGAAGGACTTCATAATAAATGTTTTTTTTCAGTCATTCATACTGAATGAATAATCAACTAAATCTTTTCCCCAAGAACTGCTATTAAGTCAAGTTTCCATAACCTGTACTCAATGCAATTTTTTGTTTAGTTTTTTAATCCTTATTGTAGGACTTAACATGAATTCTAATTCAATTTTGCCTTTTTCAAACCATCATTCAATCCATTGTGTTTTCTTTTGGATTCTTATTCTGATATTCAATGGCAGCTAGGTATCACAGTAGTTAGTTGATAATAGAAAGATAAATAGATAGCATGTCTAAGATGGTGAGCTAGACATTTTCTCTGAACTCCTTCACCTTTCAAGTTACTCCAAATCAGAATTTATATACAAAAGATAAAGCAACTTCAGCTGTCTTCAAGATCTTAAATTCCCAGAATCCAAGGAAAAAAAAACCCAAATCCAGGAACTGATGCTCACTGACCCTGAGCTCACTCAGAATCTCTTCCCCACCTCCCATGCTATTGGCAATAAGATTGTACTAGCAGATACAGGATACAACATTAAAAGTCACCTCTATACTCCAGTTCCCCTTCCTTTTCAGTGCCACACTGAGGTGCCAAAATTTGTTCCAGCCTTGATGGCCAATTTTACCACAGTTTTTCAGGAACAAAAGCCTACCAGGGGTGACATTCCAGTAGCATCAGCATTGTAAAGCTCTTAACTTCTGGTGTTGGGGAAAGCAACTTTTTCTGCTGCTCCAGAGAACTAAGGAACAGAGAATGAGGCAGGTTATCAGAAAAGCACACTGTCCATGTGAGGGGCTATGTAAAACTCTACGAAACCTGAGGGCAAGAGCACAGTATCCAGATGGAACCAGTTCATATCATTTAAAAATCACTTTGGGGTGGACGACAAGGCTGGTGAACCATAAATTGCCCAATGTGAAGAAGGCTGGGATACTTTTAGATCTAGTCCCAGTTTAGAAATCATAACCATAAGGGAGAGAGTCAGAAATTAAATAATAAGAAAAATAAAGGGGGTGGGGAGAGAGTGAAAGTACCAAAGATTTCAGGAAGAAGAAAACTTAAAGACCTTGACCATAAACAGATAAATCAAGAGGAAAAACAGTAACAGCAAAAGGAAATGTAGCCTCTTCCAGATGTGGTAAACAAATTCAGGCACCTATGAATAAATAGTGCAAGATAAAGGAAAATGATTCAACACTTGAAGAGATAGAACATCAACTCAAGGACTAGAAATGAGGAAAAGATAACTCTATGGTCTCAAAAAGAGAAGAGCCTACAGAGTAGTGGGTGAAGAGGAGTAGGAAGGATTAAAAAGGTGGGGGGAAGGAGGCTTTACTTTGGACGTAGAAAGAATTCCACTAATGAATGTTTCTATGGGTGAACAAAGATAATTGGTGAAGGGAGATGAGGACTTAATACTGAATAAAACCTAAACATTTAATACTTAGAAGTTTATTTTTCCTGGGAAAGGTGAGATGGAATCTCTAGAACAACTTGCACCTGGAGGAGTCCGAGAGCATTGACACAGATATCCAGACAAACATAGAGAAAAGATCAACAGGAGAGGGCATAGATCAGTGGTGGGCTGTATAATCAAGGACATGGGGAAGAGGTCACTGGAAGGTTTAATTGTATGAAGCATGTAGAGAAAAGCAAGATTTCAGATAACTATAGACATCAGGATTCAGAAAATGAGTCAAGAGCAAACAGAAAGAGAAGATGGATAATGAAGAAAATGACAAAAACCCTTTTTGGAAAGTACAAAATGAAAATTAAAAACTAATGACTAGGACTAACATAGGGGGAAAAGAAAAAACAGGGAAATTAAAGTGAGAAGGTGGGATAAGGAGGATGGGGAAGAGAGTCATTGGTAACAGAGGAGCTTCAAATAAAGATTAAAATAATATCATGGAAAGAGCATAACACTATGTCTAAGTTGGTAAAAATTACCATCCCAAAATGGCAACAGTCAATGTTGGAGGGATTGTGGGATGAGAAGTACACCAATACATTCTTGGTTGAGCTATGAAATGATACAATCATTTCAGAAAGAAATTTGGAATTGTGTAAATATAGTGACTAAAATTTCTAAATCCTTTGAACCACAGACTCCATTATTGAACTTACATCCCAAGGAAGCCACTGATGAGAAAAAGCTTTCATATATAAAGAATATTTCATGTATAAAGAATACATAGCTAAGAATAAGAAAGTTGATGACCAGCAATTGGAGCATGGTTAAACAAATTGTGGTACACGAATAACACGAATAAAACAGAATACTACTGTGTTTTAAGAAAGTATGTGATGAACACAGAGAAGCCTGGAGAGATCTATATAAACTGATGCAGAGTCAAGAAAACAAAACATACAACTACTACCATGTAAATTAACAACCACACACCAAAAAAAATCAAAAGTAAATGTAACAAAAATCTAAAGGTTAATAGAACTCAAGTGAAGAGAAATGAGAAGACATTCCTTACCCCTCCTTTTCTGGAGGTAGATGGTTCTCAAGTGTTAACATGTGGCACAGGTTTTTAGATTTTTTTTCCAATGTGTCTATCAGTTACACTGACTCTTATCCCCCTCTCCAAAAATAATATTTGTCATATGGAATGGCTCTTGGGGTGAGAAAGGGATACATAGAATCCTATGGTGATTTATGAAAAAAAGATATCAATAAAAACTTATTTTTTAAAAAAATGTCTAGCATGCAAAGCATCTACCACTAATATTATTTCATTTGTTCCTCACAAAAACTCTGGGAGATAGATGCTATTATTATCTGTGCCTTACAGTTGAGGAAACTGCAACAGAGATTAAGTGACTTGACTGTGGTTATATAGCTAGTAAATATCTGAATCAGAGTTTGAAGTCAGATCTTGCTTTTCTCCAATTATTGCCAGAGCTGGTATTATTCAGAAATTGAAAAGTCCCCGTGTTTATTATTCCTCACAATGACTTCACCAGTAATAATGAGCTCTCTGAATGTCCTTGGAGAAAAGGAAGGATGTTAGTGTGTATGGGAAGTTAAAGTCTTGCTCTTTGAAGAGCAGATGACAGTTATCAAAAGAAAAGGAAGCTATTGTCTAAAGAGACCTTGATTTAACTTACTTTTTCACTCTGACTATCAAAAGATGTGCCCAGAGACCTGCATCCAGAATACAGGGCTCACTGGCCAGAACCTTTCACTAGGAGATTGCTCAGGGCTAGCTTCTACATAAGATAATAGATCTAGAATCTAGATAATAGATCTAGAATTGAAGAGACCCTAAGGGTGCATCCTCTCCATTGTACAGATGAGGAAACTGAGACCTAGAGAGGGAAAATAACTTGGTCGATAATAAATGGCGGATATGAAGTAATATTTGAACTGGTCTTGCCTCAATCCATTGTGTAATATCACAATACAGGTGAGACTGAGCTATGTGATTCTTTCTTGAAAAGTGAATCAGCTTGGAGCATGGGGAGGGTGTGCAGTCTGTGGAGTGAGTCCTGAACACAACACAAACAATGGTTTTCTCCAGGCTTCCCATCCTCCATCATGGCAGATACAGGATACAGCTTTGAGAGCCTCCAATAAATCCTGGTTGGGACTTTAAATTCATGGCTGGGAAGAGTCAGATTGGGAGACATCCTTTCCTTCCAGGGTTTGCCAAAAGTTCTGTTCTCACTCACATTCTATTTTATTGTACCTAAAAGTTTACTTCTTTTTCATGATTCCTCCTCTTCTTCTTCCTGTTAAGGTTTCTTCTGATGACTGGGAAGGAAGGATATTTGCTGCAATTCTTCTGGGCCCAGTGCCTTCCTTTTCCTTGAAAAGCAGCAATTCGGGGCTCTGAAAGGAGGACTAACTTATAGGGATATATCTGGAAAAAGAGATACTCCCATCCTTTATCTTTCCCAGAGAGATCATGACACTGGTAAAGCTGCTCTTAGAGCTTGATGCATGGAGGATGCCCCATCTTCTTCTTCTTCTACTCAGCCCACAGACTGCTAAGCTGGCAGAGTTCCCAGATGCCCCCCTAGGCATATGGGCAGTTGCACATGGATTCTCTGGTGGTGGGACCAGCTTTCTAGTCCCCAAAAGAGGAAGCTATCCCTGAAAAGCTGAGCATGTCTTTTGAAGCAAAAACATCTACCTACTGTGATCTTGACCCATTTCCCAGTGCTGGAGACTAAGGTACTGGCAGCAGAATTGTTCTTCCTAAACTTTCCTCTTCCCTTCCCTCCCACTAGGGAGAATTCCCATCAGAAATGACTTTCATATATATTCATTGCATCAAAAACTATATTCTTAATTCCCTGGCTATCTTCATACCATATTCCTGCTGCCCAGCCGTTACCTTATGGGAAACTCAAATAAATATCACTGTACTTGGAAAGGATATGTCGATCAGTTATTGTATGACTCCATCTACTGTGCATTTGACTTTCTGGACAAAATTACCTCTTCCTGGCCACCACTACCCAATATATATTATCTTCTAATAGACTGGCTATGAACTCCCTGGGGTCCAAAACTGGCTTGCTTTTTTACATTCATGTCTGTAACACAGTACCTGACAAAACTGCTTCCTTTCTTCCTTCTTTCCCTCCCTTCCACCCTCCTTCCCTAGCTTCCTTACCTTTCCTCCTTCTTTCCCTTTTTCTTATTTTTCCTTCCTTCCTTCCTTCATTCCATCTTTCCTTCCTTGCTTTCTTCCTTTCTTCCTTTCCTTGCCTCCTTCCTTCCCTACCTTTTTCTCATTTTCCCTCCCTCCTTTTCTCCCTCATCCCTTTACTCCACCCAATTAAACAACAAAAAATAAGAAAAATAAAACTCTCATAGCAACTATGCATGATTCAGCAAAATAAATTCTAACATCAACCATATTCAAAAATAAACATCTCATTCTGCATCTTGAGTCCATTACCTCTCTGACAGGAAAGTGTTGGTGATTAGTAGTTTCCCCTTGTAATTAAACCTAACCCTGGCTCTTGGAATATTCCATCTCCTTGAGTTCTTCCTTCTGGGACCAAGCAGAACACTGACAATCCCTCTTTAGCATGATAGTTCCTCAAACATTCAGTCAGCTATCATGCTGTCTTCCTTCTCCCCTACTTCTCTTATTCAGATCAAATCCTCCCTCTGTCTTTAATGGATCTTCAAATAACATGTTCTTAAGACTAGTCACCTTTCTGATCATCTTTCCCTAGATGCTCTTTATTTTATCAACATCTTCCCTAAAGTTCAGACTAGAATGCAGTACTCTATGTGTAATATAATTAGAACTACCACAGCTCCCCCCCCACAAAACCCCATCCTAGGGATAGGCTCATAGGATCAAGAATCAAGATCTGAACTTCAAGGGCCAATCATCCCAATCTCCTAATTTTGCAGATGAAGGAATTTAGGCCCAAGGAGATTAAATAACCTGTCCAAGGACATTGTTTTTCCATTAATGTAATTTAGCATTGCATTAACTTTTTTGGCTGCCATATCACAATGTCAATAACTATTGAGTTTGTTGACCACTAAAACCACAAGATGTTTTTTTCCTCATAGATGGCTGTTTAGCTATTCTTTCCTAATATTTTCTTTGTGAAGCTTAAATTTTGAAGCTAAGCATAATATTTTGCAAATATCTTTGTTCAATATCAGTACATCACTCTAGTTTATCAAGAACTTTTTCAATAACTCTCATCTATCCATTTTAGCTACCCATCCTACCACTGAGTCATTTGCAAATTTGATAAACATGGCATCTATGCTTCTGAACAAGTCATTGATTTAAAAATGTTGAGCAGTACAACAAGAAGAAGACACTGTACTAGAGATTTCCTTTCGAGTTGACATTGATCATTTGGGGTCATTCGTTCAACTAATTTTGAATCCACCTAATTATATTCTCATCTTTTCCATATTTTTCCATTTTGTCTATAAGAAGAACATAAGATTCTTCCAAATGCTTTGCTAAAGTTTAGGTACATTATTTACATAGCATTCTCCTCACCTATAAGTCTAATAACCTTGAAATAAAAGGAAAGCAGGTTAGCATCATATGGTCTGTTCTTGATGAAGTCTAAGTGATCGTTTGAAAAAGCTGTCTTTAAGTGATATCTTCATTTTCTAGATTTCAAAAGTCCATTTCTTTAATAATAAATAAAAGAATTTCTCTAGAAATCAAAATCAAGCAAATTAATTAATAAATTTTAGATTCCATTCTCTATCCTTCTTTGAAAGTAGAGACAATTTCCACCCTTTTCTAGTTCTGTGGCACATTTTCACAGACTATTGACAGTGATTCATTTATCATATATTCCAGTTCTTGCAGTTTCTTGATATGCAATTCTCTCAGGCCTGATAATTGGAATTCACTGAGGGCATCTTGGTACCTTCTTACAATCTTCTCATTTGTCTGAGGTTCAAATCTCCAATTACCATTTTTGTTCTCTGCTTCCCAGTGTGAAGATCATTGGTCTTAGGAGAGAAAACAGAAGCTAAATTATATTCTAATTTTCTCTGTTGTCCATTAGCATCAGTCCATCCACACTAATCAGTAGTATGTTTTCTTCTTTGACCCTTCTCTTACCCACAATATAATTCAACAAATCTCTGTGTTGTCCTTGGCTCCTGGTCAGCTTCAGATCATTCTGGTCTTTTGCTCCTGACACTGTCATTGCAACCCTATGGTTTCATTTTCCAATTGAGAAATGGTCAAAGGATATGAATAGACAATTTTCAGATGAAGAAATTAAAACCATTTATAATCATATGAAAAGGTGCTCTAAATCACAATTGATCAGAGAAATGCAAATTAAGACAACTCTAAAGATTCCACTACACACCTCTCAGATTGGCTAAGATGAAAGGAAAAGATAATGACGAATGTTGGAGGGGATGTGGGAAGGCTGGGACACTGATGCATTGTTGGTGGAACTAAACGGATCCAGCCATTCTGGAGAGCAATTTGGAACTATGCTCAAAAAGTTATCAAACTGTACATACCCCTTGACCCAGCAGTGTTTCTATTGGGCTTATATCCCAAAGAGATCTTAGAGGAGAGAAAGGGATCCACATGTGCAAAAATGTTTGTGGCAGCCCTTTTTGTAGTGGTTAGAAACTGGAAACTGAATGGATGCCCATCAATTGGAGAGTGGCTGAATAAATTATGGTATATGAATGTTATGGAATATTATTGTTCTGTAAGAAATGACCAGCAGGACGATTTCAGAGAGGCCTGGAGGGACTTGCATGAACTGATGCTGAGTGAAACGAGCAGAACCAGGAGATCATTATACACAGCAACAAGACTATTTGATGATCAATTCTGATGGACATGGCTCTTTTCAACAATGAGATGACAGATGCCAGTTCCAATAATCTTGTGATGAAGAGAGCCATCTATACCCAGAGAGAGGCTTGTGGGAACTGAGTGTGGATCACCACATAACATTCTGACTTTTTTTGTTTTTATTCTCTTGCCTTTTGTTTTCTTACTCATTTACTTTCCTTTTTGATCTGATTTTTCTCAGGCAGCAAGGAAATTGTATAAATATGTTTACACATTAAAAAACCAACCCTTTGGCTTCACATTACCTGCTCTTGCTTTCATTTTTATAAATGTGTCTTTTTTTCTTTCTATTTAATTTTTAATAGCTTTCTATTTTCAAAATACATGCAAAGAGAGTTTTTACATTCATCTTGCAAAACCTTGTGTTCCAAATTTTTCTCCCCCTTCCTCTACCCAGACAGCAAGTAATCCAATATATGTTAAACATATGCAATTCTTATATACAAAATAAATGTCTTTTTTAAGAAATCTAATGTGATTAGTGCATTTGCTGGGTAGCGATGACATTATCATTAATTAAATGTTCATTTTCCATTTCATCTAAATCATCCTTTATTTTTTATAGTTTAATTTACAAGAATTTCTAACCCTTATTAAAACAACTTCTCCTATATGGGATTTTACCTATACTTTCTCTGAGCCCTTTAAAATCTGCTTTCCAAAGATGTAAGGCACATATCAAATCTCACTTAGTTTTTTTTTTCTTTTCCAATATGAATTCTATAACAGAAGGATCACATGCCCCAAGGTTACCATTGTTAGTAATTGAAACCAACCTCTACTTTAGGATCCTTTTGATCTATTAGAAAGATTGAATTATCCTTACAGTGCATTTTGCATGTTTTCAAGGATTCTGCTTCTGATGGAAGAATAGTTGTAGCAGATATTGAAATAAATGAACTTTTTCTTCCCCCATCATGATAATATCATGATCCACATAAGGTTTGTTTTAAATCTCTTTCCTTAATTCCTCATGTAATCCTTCCCTCCTGGAATGTAGGATGGTTTTTCAACAAATTAGCAACAAAATACCAGAGGCTCATCTGTTTCATCTGAAAAATGAAATTGGACTAGATGGTCTTGGAGGTCATTTTGAGCTTGAAAATTCTTTGATTCAAGGCTTCTATAAAATTGGACAAACTCCCCACCCATCTCCTGCCTTCCTTCAAGCTTTGGGAAAGAAGAGAACTGAAGGAAATCATCTGGTCCTTCACAACTCTGACAATCAATGAGTTGATAAGACACAACATTTCCCTACAGAAGAATGGCTGTCAAGGCAAGAAATCCTTTCTCATTAGTGTGAGGTGATGTATTCTCAGAGTCTCTAATTAAAATTCAGAATACAGGTTCACAAAGAAACAGTATTAAAAATGTGGTTGCTTACATTCCCTGGCTGTCTTCTACATTGGCAATTGACAACTGTATCACAGATCTTTGTGTGTGTGCATATAAACACATATATACATATATTTGTGTATATAATGTGTATATGTGTATGTATGTGTATTCTTTGTGGCAATTCAATTATAGATCTAATCCCTTTTCCTACTTTCTTGTAACCCTTATCAACCAGAGTTTAGAATGCTAGGATCCTTTGGGTCAAGAGAAACTCTCATGCCTTCCACATGAACAATGCCATCTGAGATGGTTTAGTCCTCCCTTTCCACTGTGAAGGTATAACAAGTAGTCATAAAGCTATCTAACCAAAAAAACAGGACAGTTCTCCCCTTGCACATGAATATGAACACACACACACACACACAGGAGGAAAGAGTGAACACAAACTTAACACACAGAGGTAGTGGGACACACAATCAGGAAATAGATGGGGCTCAGGACACATCCTGACTTGTGGTTCCAGGAATCTTTTTAATCCCTTCTCAGCTTCTCTACCAAGTCCGCTTCAAGATGATTATGGCTCCATGCAGGATAAAATATCTCAGACAATGGGCCAATCCACTGCCGGGTTGAGTCAAGCAGGACAAGGCTTTGTTGGCTCTTCACTAGACCAAGTGGCTCTGGCTACTGACCCAGGTGGCTGATAGGAACCTGGGACAGAAGTCTATTAAAGGTTTGGATGGATCTGCAGGTTTCATTTTTTGCTTAGATACTCCAATCTCAGGATACCTAAGAGCAGGAAAGAATAAACACAAAAGAAAAAGACATACTATATGTCCACACACCTGGCAGCTGAATGGAGGAATATTGTTTGGGGCTGCTTGTCCCCCAGCCCTCAGTTCATAGCAGTTTTTCTTTTCAGAAGCTTTTCAGAAGGAAAGTGAGATCTCCTTGAATTTTTCATATGCATATGCAATTCCGGCTCAGTCTCTCAGGTGCCATCAATATATCTAGCTCTGAAGCCAATTAATTTTTGTTTTTGTTTTATCATCACAAAGTACTAACCCTGAAGTATCATGGTTGAAACTGGCTTCTGGATTTCCATATACTGAACTGATATCAGGTAGAGATTATAGCATGTGCTCTGTATAATCCAATTATTCTCCAAGGACTGCAAGGGCCACTATCAGCCAATCCCCCATTACAAATATCTAAAGAGAAGAAAAAAGTTTCCATAACTAGTTTATATTTTTAAAAAGGCAAATGTTATTGTGATATTTCATAACTATGGTCCCTCAGCCCTTCAAAGAAGAGGGGAGAGATACCTTCTAATATTTCTCCTGTGAGCTAATCTTGTTCTTTACAATTTCACAACATTCACTTTTTGGTTGCTTTGTTGACTTTCCATTTGCGTAGTTGTTGTCATTGTGTACATCGATTGCCTGGTTCTGCTGACTCCAATCTGCATCACTTCATATGAGTCTTTCTGTGCATTCTTCCTGAAACATAGTATTTTCTCTACTAAGACTCCTTCTTTCAGTCTTTTGATCTTCTTCAGAACAAACTTTTATCTTTTTTTTTTTTTTTTTTGCTTTTTGCTGAGGCAATTGAAGTTAAGTGACTTGTCCAGGGTCACACAGCTAGGAAGTGTTAAGTGTCTGAGACCAGATTTGAACTCAGGTCCTCCTGACTTCAGGGCTGGTGCTCTCTCCACTGCACCACCTAGCTGCCCCTACAAACTTTTATCTTATGGATCCCCAGGCACCATGTAAACAGAAATAAATATAGTAACCCCTCTGCCTGCCTCTTAGATGGACATTTAAAATCCTGGTCATCTCACTTAATCTTTTATCTAGGTAATTCTTCAAAAGTACAATTGCAGAGTGCTTATTATTCTGCATTAATAGAGGGAGTTTCCTCACTGGGAGTTCCCTGTATCAGTGAAATCATAGATCTAGTCTTCCTAAAGAAATCTCCCTAATACCAAGTATCTAAGGAAGGCAGGGACTTACTTTCCTTTATCTTTTTGTATCTCCAGCATCCCGAACAATGCTTAACACACAGTGGGTGCTTAATAAATACTTAAAGAATAAATAAAGGATAAATCAAAGCAAATGCAGAACTGTGGAAACTAATGAAACCTTGCCCAAATCTGGTCTCTAGTGAAACAGTTTAAGTAAGGATAAGGCAGGAACAGGGAGGAAGCATGAATTCAAAACAAATTTTGTTATTGGGTTTTTCTGCTGCTCCTTCTACCTTTGTCAAGGTATAATTTGGAGTCAATTTTAACAGATTTGCTGCTAAGTTATAAAGTTAATATACACAATTTTTATTTACCTTAACTGAGCATGGTCCTGTCCCCCATTTTCTATAAGCATATTCGTAATTGGAGCATGTGATTTCCATTGTTCATTTTGGAGCACACTGCCAGTCAAAGGCAGAAAGACACAAATAAGACTCTCCAGGAATCATCTCTCTGGAATCAGTAATTAAAAGTAAATAAATATTAAATAAAAAGTAAATTTTCCTGGGAAAGATATGCACAGCCATGGAAGATATTGCGTGTCCATTTCTCCTAGATAGTTTGGGATTTAACACATATTTCCTCTTAAAAAGGCAGGCTGACATAAGGGATAAATTTGACCTTGAGACAGGAAATCTGACCTCTGATCCACACTGCTTATATGACCCTGGAGTTCTCACTTAACTACTTATCACTCTAGGCCAGTTATAGTCTCCAGAGAGAGGGCTGTGATCTAATATGAAGGGGGTTGTGAGAGCTGCAAGTACTTTATGATTAATCAGTGGGAAAGTAGGATTGGGAGGGTCTTATCTCATGCTCCATTCTCTCTCACATCTATAGCCATTAGTCTAGAACGTCTATACCACTTCCTTCAGTACTGTTCATTCCTCTCCCCCTTACCTCTGGCCCACCAGGGCTATTGTTATGGGATAGGAAAGCTCCTACTCCTCACCCTAACACCTTTTATCTACTTACCCTCTTCTCAATTTCTTTTGTTACATCTTAATCCTGGATATGTTCACTAACCAAGAGTTTCCCCTAAGACTCTATATTTGTTAATCTTATCAGTTTTCAAGAGTTAAATTATTCTTTTTAAAAATATATATTTTATTTATTTTATAAAGTTCTTATTTTCAAAACATATGCATAGATAGTTTTCAACATTCACCCTTGCAAAATTTTGTTTTTCATAAATTATTACTTTTATGCAAACGATTCTCCTAACTGCTCTCCCAGCATCCAGATTCACATTTCCAAGTGTCCATTGCACATCTTGAATTGGATGTTCTATAGTCATTGTAAACTCAATGAGTTCAAAATTGAAGTCATTATCTTTCCCAGCCCCCCTCTTCCCCTAAGCCTTAGTTACTTCCTAACTTCCCTATTATTGTTAAGAGCCCCACCAACCTCCCAGTTACCAAGGCTCATAATTTTGGTCCCATCCCTGTTTCTTGGCTTCTTTTTAAGTCCTAGCCAAAACCCCTCTTTCTTCAAGAAGACTTTGCCAATCTTTCTTTTGAAAATAGTAACTTCCCTTTGTGATTTGCTCTATCTAGATCTTATTTATATTAATTGTTTTCTATTTGTCTATCCTATTAAGAGACAGAGAGACAGGAGACAGACAGAGACAGAGAGATAGACAGAGAGAAAGATATAAAATTCTCTTTAGGTAATCCAAAAGCAAGCTAGGGAAATGGTCCAGAGAGGATGTTATAATTGGGAAACTGAGGCTCAAGTGAGTGAAACTATTTACAGCAGATCACACAATTAAGAAATGGTAGATCTAAGATTGAAAGCCAGAGCTTCTGGTTCCAAGTCTAATGCTCTTTCCAAAACATAACAGCTGCCTTTCCCACAGTCTCATAATATTCATAAAGGGTTCATATGTTAGCTGGAGAAGAAATTTCTTAATTGGGAGGAAAGTTTCTGTTAAGTTGAAAGTAGAAAAAAAGCTATTTATGTGAAACAGAAAATTGACTGAGATTGCCCTTTAATTAAAATAAAAATTTGAATTTTCAGGCCAAATTAAATGCCACAGAATGAGTTCTTAAATGTTTAATATATGAATATTTTCAACTGATCTTTTTTTACAATAAATATATTCACATTTAATCCTGAATTTTACACTTCTGCTGGCTATATTGACCCTAGGATTTAAGAAGATGCTTATCTGAATTCTGTGTATTTGATGAAAAGTCTACATTTCGACAACAGTCACTATAATATGAAAGGAATGTAGCAAGATACTAAATAAATTTTCTTGATATTCCCAGGTCATTTTTGAATATTAATGTTTTATCTACTTTGGACATATTTTCATCAGAAATTTTATAAAGAAAAATGACCAACTCTTTCATACCCAATGTAAATTGTCCTTGAAATATACTTCATTGGAAATTATCCTATCTTTGAGAATTGTGGTTGAAAGAGACCCCCTGAATTCTAAGTAAAAGTAAATTTTTTAAAAGTGGAGAGAACAACTTTCTTTAAACATATGTTTAAAACTAAGAAGTTATTTTTGATTTAGTTTGAAACTTTTTTGCTAGAATTGTTCAGGTGTTGAGAAAATAGAAGTAGTTGCTCAAGACATCAATTTATGAGACTGATGTGGTGTTGATGGATAAGGAAGTGGGACAGAGCATCTTAGGATGGTCTGAGTTCTTGAAAAAGTCTTCTTGTCATTTTGTAAAAGCAAACAAAAACCAAACTCTGTCTTATTGCCTCACGTAACTGATATCCAAGCTTTAATCTTTGTAAGCCACAACTCACTACAAGTGGAATATCTTTTTTGAACTTTTTTCTCAACTTCTTCATTTCAAAACCCCTTGTCATCACCTCCCACTATTCCCACCCTTTTTCCTAGTCTCCAACAAAAAGGTGACTCTTTTATTTGCTAAAGCCAATCCTTCTACACATGCATTTAATCCATCATCTCCCATCTTCTCCAGAACATTTTATCCTCAATTACCAACTTTCCTCCTCATTTTAGTCCCCCTATTTATTAGTTCCTTCCTACTAATTTCAAACAAGTCAAAATCTTCCCTTTATTAAAAAAAATCATTAGATCTTACAATCCACCCATCAATCGCTTTGTATCTCTCTTGCCATTCTTAGCCAACCCCATTAACAAAAGTTTCTGTACTTTCTACCTCAATTTCTTTTACTTTTCCTCTTCTTACAAGTTAGCATCAAACTGTATCACTCAACTAAAAATGGTTCTCTCCAAAGTTACTCTTAACTCAAAATGAGTTCTTAAGATAGACAGTCATCTCTTAATTGCCAAATCTGAAGACCTTTTTCTCAATCTGAGTACTTCTCAATCCATCTGCTGCTTATGGCAGCTGCTCTTTGACCATCTTCTCTGAGTATTCTCTTCTTTCTGGATTTTTACTCTTTTAATTCACATCCTATAATGCCAAATCTTTGCTTCTCAGTCTCCTTTCCTGATTTATTTCCAATATAATTCAATCTAAATGAGTGTTTCAGAGATTTGGGGTCTTTTGTGAATCAGACCCATAACTGCACCAGATCATATGGCTGTAGACCCCTAGTTCAAATGGGCTTTGGAACTTTTTTGATCTCATTCACTGAAAATTCAAGATCAGACTGACCTAACAGGTGGGTTGACTAAGTTTCTTTCAACTCCCATCCTGCCTCTAGGAGCTAACTCAACATATGTCTCATTTTGCAAGAAAAGAAGAGACATGATGGATTTGGCAATTGTTTTACTAGTATCCCTGCAGTTATGTAAACTACTTCTTTTACTATATTTAATTTCTCTCTCTACCATTTCACTCAAATGCTTCTGAGCTCAACAATACCTTTTTCTTGACAACATTAAATTATCTCTTCCTAATTCTCATTCTTAAAAAAATATAGCTTTTGTATTTGTCTTCAATTGTTCCCAAATTCTTTCTGCCATAGACTTCCATGACATTGTTTAATCTGTATTCCCCTCCTCTCTTTGACTACTTGTTCATTCTTGGTCACTGGATCCCAACAATACCATATAATGGTTAGTCCCGAACTGTTGTGCTCAATTCCTTCAGGATGCCTGGCCCCTCACATGATTTCAACTGCATATAATGGCCAAATTCTCCATTTCCATTCTCCATCTCCACTAACTGTTGTCTGCCATATTGTTCCACACTTGAAGTTCACTAATTCAAATTCATTTTTCCCTCCCAAGTAAACACCCCATTCCAGATCCCCATATCAGAAAACATCACCTCCATCCTTCTGGTAGGCTCAAAACTCTTTTCCTTTCTTTGCTCTCACAATGAATTCATTACTGATCATTTATGTCTCGCTACTTCTTTGTTTACCTTCATTTCATCATAGCATCTTTTTTATAATGAATTAGAATATCAGACATTATATATCCACATCTTTGCTTTTTCTTGTGTGGGGAATTATGACATCTCCTCTACTGGCTGGGAATTTCTTGAACAGAGATTGTATTTGTCTTGGTTTTGCCTTTCTTTGTATTTATAGCACTTACCACAATGCTTGACCCATAAGAGATGCTTAATAAGTTGCTAGTGAACTGATTGACTGATGTCATACTTGATATCACTTTGTGAATCAGAATAACTTGTACATATCTATATCTATATAACTAAGGCTACAAATGCAAGAGCAACCATAGATTATTCTCATCATCTCATTCAAGTGTGCTGATTCCTAACACTATATATGGAATTGTTATGATCTAAACAGTGATTAAGGAAGCCATATAAAATTTTTTTTAGAAAGTATTGTGGTTCATTAAGGCTTTTTAAAAAATAATCCCCCTGACGTTTCAGTTGAGTTATATGCCACGAATGCAGCATA
Source organism: Myrmecobius fasciatus (assembly GCA_023553655.1). Lineage (NCBI taxonomy): Eukaryota > Metazoa > Chordata > Mammalia > Dasyuromorphia > Myrmecobiidae > Myrmecobius > Myrmecobius fasciatus. The sequence continues at coordinate 175,909 of JAJPUD010001273.1, forward strand.
AGCAAATCCATTCTCAGTATAGCAGTGATCTCTGTGTATATTTTATATCTGTGCATATTTCAATCTAATAGTTTTGCAATCTTAGAGAATTCTTCAGTCCCCAATGGCACCGTGTTGTGCATTGCTTATGAGGCTGGTATGGTTATTATAGCTTTGTTTGGGTGAAGTGAGTTTGTGTGTCTGTTTTGCTTTTCTGGATACATTAGTGATCCATTATTAATGCAGGTAGGAGATTGTTATTTTTGGACTTGATCAAATTAGGGAAGAAAGAGCATAGAAAAAACATGGGGTGATTTAAGAGAAGGATAATCCTAACGAGGAAGTAGAGGGACCTGGAGAAATGAGTGCTGGGTCTGGAGATTAAAGAACATGGATCTAGAAAGGGAAGAATCATTTAGTCTGTAGCTTCTTAAATTGTGGGTTGCGATCCTATGTGGAGGTCTTGTAATTGAGAGTGGGGGTCATGAAATTGTGATTTATTATCAGCAAATGTTTGATTCCTATACCTCATTTGCATACTTCATACTCAGGATCAAGTGAAAATTTCTTAGGAGAAAAAGGGTCCTGAAAAGGGGATTGGACTAGGTCAGAGCTTCTTAAACTTTTCATAGGGAAAGATTAGTTTAAATTCTACCTCTGATAATTATCTACTGTGTGACCTCTCTGAGACTCAGACAGACAATGACTGTCCATTGTAAATGGCTGGTGATATGGAATCACAGGTCTTGGTGGGAAATTACAAGGTTATTTAATAACCTTCACATTTCTCCCTACATCAAAAGGGCCATCTGTTCTTTTAGTGGCAGGGTATGGTTCTGAGTCTGGTATGGCCGTTCTCTTCAGAGAATTGAAGATGAGGATAGTCCAAGGCATGGAAAGCAATGTGGTAGGTGTGAGAATGTCACAACACCTTATAGATAAGGAACAATCCAGGAGAAACAGCTTGAAGGATGCAGAACCACAGGCTGCAGATGGGCCACTCACACAGCAAGATCACCTGCCAGAAAAGTTCTTCAATATCGTCTTTGGATAAAACACCAAGGATGTCCTTGATGTTTGTTTATGACACGATGCATCTTGGTCAGATCTTTATTTTAGGAATCTCAAGCTGGTCAGAAGACAGTTTGGAGAAGGGAGCTTGGAAAGAAGGAAGCTGATGATATGGCTTTTAGGAACTAGGTCATGTGATGAGCCTCTGAACAATCCCTAATATTGTGTGCATGGAATGAATGGAGGCAGGTGCAAGAATTGTAGAATGAGCCAGAGACTCTGGCAACTGACTGGCAACTCCCAAATTGTAGACCTGAAGTACAGAGAAGATGACAGCATCCTCAGCATAAATGGGAGAGAATGGAGGAGAAATGAATTTAGGCCCTTTGACAGCTGGCATTTGGCTATCCCAAGGTGGAAAAGGACAAGTTTATAGGGGGTTCTCATCTCTTAATGTCTGAGCATGGAGACCCTTATTTCTTGATACTTCCAGACATCTAAGACCTTAGATTTCTGAAATCTGGGCTGCATGGAAGAATATGGTGCTTATTATGTCCTAGAAAAGGAATACTCACATGAAGGGGATCCCAGATCTCTAAAGAAAATGGGACCCTAAGAGAAATATGACCCCATTTTAAAAATCAGGATTAGAATGCCGCTTTTTAACCCAAATGTTCACGAAGTAATTACAACTTTAAAAAATAAGAAGACCCTTTTATCACCCTAACTCAAAGGATATTTGTGAAGGAGAAACATTCATTTAGACTCTTCCAAATCATTAAAGTGGAGGAGTTAATAGTAGTTGGAGGTAGCCCAGCAACTCACTAGGTTCCAAGATTACTTAGATGAGGTTGCACTAATTAACAGATCAATACCATGATAACAGTAATAAAACTGAACTGAAGACTTCAACCACATCTTAGAGGGCATCCAAAAGAAAAAGATTTGGAGGAAAAAGGAAATAAAACCTGACTGTTGTAAAGGGAAGCCTGTGGTCCCCTGAAAAGTACATCAGAAATCTAGTCAGAAGACAAGAGGGCAAATCCACATTTGTTCCTTATTACCTGTGAGACCTTGAGGAAAACCCCATTTCCTTTCCCTTTTGTAAAATGAGGGGATTTGACTAATGATCTCTGAGGCACTTCCAGCTTTAAATATGTGTTCTTGGGATACACAGATTTAAAAGGGAAGGATGAGTTAGATATAAGAGATGCCAGGAAGAAAGGCAACAGGACATAGCAGAAAGAGTACTGGACTTGGGGTCAGCAAGATTCCAAGTTTAAATCCTGCCTTATGACCTTTGTAACCTGGCCAATTCCCTTGGCCTTTCCAAGCCTTGGTTTCCTTATCTGCAAAATGGGCATGTTGGTCACATTATGCTTATAGAGGTATTAAGTTTGTACTTATTTTTTTTTAATTTTTATTTTATTTGAATAACATATGTGTGGGTAATTCCTCAACAATAACCCTTACATAGTTTTCTGCCACAAATTTTTCCCCCCAACTCCCCACCCCTCCCCCTAGATGGCAGGATATCCACTACATGTTAATCACGTTAAAATATTGGCAAATCGAATATATGTATACATTAAGTTTGTACTTATTAAAGTACCTTGATGACTTAGACGTACACTATAAAAGTGAATTACCATTACTATTCTTAATGATTACATAGATTTGACCATAGACTTCTAAGAGTTAACTCCTTGGGTCTGGAGTCCTGAAATAACAGTAGCAAAGAGTTCTGAGGCCATTCTGGATACTGCCACAAATCTGTTAGAACTGATTTCAGGGCAGCTAGGTGGTGCAGTGGATAGAGCAGCAGCCCTGGAGTCAGGAGAACCCAAGTTCAAATGTGACCTCAGACTCTTCATGCTTTCTAGCTGTGTGACCTTGGGCAAGTTACTTAACCCAATTGCCTCAGGGAAAAAAACTGTCTCTAGTCTTCATTAATGCTGGATACAAAAGAAAGAGCCCTGGGCAAGGAGTTCAAACACCACTCCTGGTACTTGGGGTATCTGTGACCTGGGCAAGTCACCTCAACTATCAAAACCTCAGTTACTTCATCTGTAGGAAGAAGAGTGGACCAAATATTCTCTAAGGCCCTTCCAGCTCTAAGTTGAAGGGCAAATAGCCTTAAATGTTGAGGGATTTGGAGGAAAGAAGAGTAGTCAGTAGAGAAAAATTGATTCAGAAACATGGCATGGCGTCAAAGAATAGCTATTGCCGGAAATATGAGGGTACCCAGTGACCAAAAAAGCAGAAAGGCATCAGATGGTAACAGACTGCTCCCTTTCTAATGGCTTTATGTAACAGCACTTGGTGGGGTTGGACGAAGCGGCCTCCTTTTAGCCCTGAAATTCTAGGATTCAGTGACTAAATCTCAGGTCTTATGAGCTAACACAAAGTTCTTTCTTTGATCCTAAGTTACTTCTTCATTGGAAGAAGTACAGCAAGAACCATAGTAGGGTTTTAACCAAGAGGCAACTCAGGAGCTGGCCTTGTATATAAAGCTGAAGGTTACATGGGCCAAGTAAGTGTAGTGTGCTACAATCAGAACCACATCCCGGACAAGTGACCATCCAGTGTTGGCTAAAAGACTTGGGTTGGGAAGAAGGAGGGATGGATGGCAGAGGCTGTTCTACCTCCTGTGAAATCTGCCTCTTTGCAACTTCCCACCCATTCATTAGTCTAGCAAATCGAATCCCTTTGTTAGATGATTCCCTTCAAAAACCTGAGGACAGTCATCAGGGACCCCTAGATATCTTCTCTTTTCCAGGTCAAAAAGGCCCAGATCCATCCCCACATCTTCACACGGCACCAACTTGAAAGGTCATGCAGCTTCTGTATTAAGCAGTGACAACTTCTTGCTTTGACAAGCTTCAAGCATCTTCAGGCTAAGAAAATGACCCATTATCAACTCTTATCTAGAACTTTTTCCTCTAGAGTTCTGAGCTGTCAGAACAGAATGGCACCACTATACGTGGGATTCTAATACTGATTTCTTTCCTGACCACTGTGTTCAGACTTTATGTACTATGACTGGGTTGTGGGAAGAGGGGAAAGACGTGATTTTGACCAATTGTAGATCATATCTATGAGATCTTTGGAAGTCCTAAACAAAGGCCAATGGCTATTATTGATGCAAAGGAAAAGATCCCTTGAGTTCCGGGCTTCCCAGAATATTGCAGTGAAATGGGTGCCTTTGTCCGCTAAAGGGTGGGACTTGGATTTGAACCCTGCCCTTCCTATCATTATGGCTGGCTCTGTCCATCATCCACACCTCTGGGGTGTCACTACTAATTGTCTCTGGACTGTCCCTAGTAGTTGCTTATTGGGTTGAATTGATTTGGAGAGTTCCAGGGATTTGAAGACTTAGGTTCAGGTAGAAGTTGTTCCTTCATTCTTGGTTTGGTGCTCTGAACTGGAGAATAGGGGCATGGGCTGCTGACTCAATGTCCCCCGAAAGTTCCATAATGCTGGCCTGTACCTGTACATGGGAAGGAGCAGGCGAGGTCTTGGCTACTCAGTTACTTTTGTGTTGCTGGGTCCTAAAGCCTTCTCTCCTCTCCAACACACCATCCTCACACTGGGAGGAATAGAGCCTTGGGTGATTGGGCCCTGAGGGAGCTGGAGACTAAGTGCACAGGCCAGGAGGACTTCAGGGTGGCTCCTAAGGACTTTGACCCAGAAACTCTATTTATAGTCTGTAAATTAAAAAAGAAAATTATCTTCCCTCCTCCCCCCCCTTCTTATTCATTATATACTGCTTAGAAAGAGAAGCCCTCTCCCTTTCTCCAAAGAAAACTTCACTTGCACTCTCACAAATGAGAATGCCCTGGAGCTGTGCAGCAGTAGCTTTTCTTGCCCATCTGTGACTCTCTCTCTGTCTTTCCCTCTCTGTCTCTGTCTCTGTCTCTGTCTCTGTCTCTGTCTCTCTCTCTCTGCCTGTCTGTGTTTCTGTCTCTCTGTGCCTGTCTCTCTCCGTTCATCCCTCTCTCCCTCTCTTCTTCCTCCCCTCTCATTTTCTCTCTCTTTCCCTCACTTCTCCCTCTTCCCTTCTTCCCCTCCCCCTTCCTCTCTCTCCCTTATCTCTCTCTTGGTCTTCTGTCTCTCTGCCTCTGTCTCTC
>JAJPUD010001273.1:183480-279271 GCA_023553655.1 Myrmecobius fasciatus
TTCTCCTTCTCCTTCTCCTTCTCCTTCTCCTTCTCCTTCTCCTTCTCTTTCTCCTTCTTCTTCTTTCTCCTCCTCCTCCTTCTTCTTCCTTCTTTTCTTTCCTTCATTCTTCATCCTTTTTCTTGTTCTTTCTTTCTTTTTCTTCTCTCTCTCTTCCTCTCCCTTCCTTTTCCATCTTTTCTTGCTCCCCTTTTCTTCTTCTTTCTCTTCCTTCTCTTTCTCAGCTGGTGAAATGCAGGCTGGTATATTAGATAACACTGGATTTAGTGCTAAGGGGACCAGAACTTGAATACCAACTTTCTAGGGCAATCTTGGGTAAGATGTACAGAGAATAGGGAAGAAGAAAACAGAGGCTTTCAAGTTAAAGGAGCAAAGTTCTTTTCCTGCTTCTGTTTCTGGCTAAGTGACTTAGAGGAAAATCATCACCTCCCTGTCACTCAGTTTCTTGACTGTGCAAATTAAGGGCACTAGATGCTTTCTGATGGCCCTTCCAGATACTTCTATTTATGATCCTGTGACCTTTCTGTGCCTCTTTTTTTCTCACTTGTAAAATGAGAGATAACAAATCCCGTGTCAATTGGGGAGCAAGGGTTGTTTTGAAGACCTGGTGAGAAACCAGGTGCTTTATAAAAGGCAAAGCATGGCTTGTCCAGTTATTGTTATTATTGATGTTAATGTATTTCCATATTAGCCACATTCTCAAAAAAAATAAAGGAAAATATGCCTTAAGATGTACTGTGAGTCCATCAGCTCTCAGTTTGGAAGTGGACAGCATTTTATATCAGGAATCCTTTGTATTAGTGGTGGATCATTGTATTGATCAGAATTAATAGGTCATTTACAGTTGATTTTCCTGAAAATATTGCGGTTACTGTGGAGATTGTTCTTTTGGTTCACTTTGCATCAGTTCACATATATCTTTCCAGATTTTTCTGCAACTACCACCTTCATCTTTTCTGACAACACAATACTATTCCATCACATTCATAATTTGTTCAGACATTGCCCCATTGATGGGTGTCCCTTCAGGTTCCAATCCTTTGCTACCACAAAAAGAGCTGCTTATAAATATTTTTGTACATGACTTATTTTCCTTCTTCTTTGATGAATGATTGTTTCCACTGAAAAAAATGTGGTATGGTGGGGATGGATTTGGAAGTAGGAAGGACTTGAGTTCAAATCCAGCCCCAGACATTTACTAGCTGAGTGACCCTTGGCAAGATACTTAAAATCTCTTTGGTTCAACTTTATCATATTAAAAAAAATCATATAATTCACAGAGTTGCTGTGAGACCCAAATGAAATAATTTCTGTAAAATACATTGTAAACCTAAAGGTGTTATAGAAATGTGGGTGACATTATTGCATTCCAATTTATTTCCTCCTTTTCACCACTTTTCAAATAAACAATTGAATGGCATAGTGGATAGAAGGCCTCTGTCTGCCTCAGTCTCTTCAGCTGTTATAGTGGAGATAATTCTAGCGCCTACCTCTCAGGGTTGTGAGGATCAGACAAGATAATATTTATAAAGTGCTTAGCACAGTAACTGACTTACAGTAGGCACTTAAAAATGTTTATTTTCTTACCTACCACAAAGAAATCTCACTTGGGTTGTATGACCCTTGTTTGGTACCAGTAAGTCAAGAAGCACTTATCAATGTCTGCCAAACACTGTGATACCCAGCCATATTCTTCAAACAAAGCCAGCTCCAATGATGCTGAGTATGTGACTGTCCCTGTGTGAGCATTGTCTCTCTCTACCTTTGTGTTGTTCTTTGTGAGTTGCTAAGGACAAAGAATCCATCACGAGTCACTGTGTCACACTGTAAAGCGAGGTAGACTGAATCTGTGCTCATGTAGTCAGGTCAAAAGCTTCATTCTTTTGTAAGGATGGATGTGTTCCATGGCAATAGGCGTCTTTCCATACTCATCATTCAATACCCACTTGCCACTTGAAGGTAAAGTGTTTGAGTGGGTGTGAAACAAAGGTGGAAGGATTGGTTCATTTTTGGTATTCCTAGTGCCTAGTACAATACATGGACGCTTAATATATGCTTGCTGTTTGGTTAACTGATGAATAGTCAACTTTGAATAAAGAAAACAACCTTATCATTGAAGGTTTCATTGTGTTCTTCCATTCTGCTCCTTCCTTTAACCCCTTCTTGCCTTTTCTAGCATCTTCAGTGTCTTCCTTTCCACTAGGAACATCATTTCATGAATCCTTAGTTATCTCATCTTTTGTTCTCGGTGATTGTTATTTTTTTTTTGCATGGAATACATAGGGACTTTAACAAGGTTAAGGATTAGTTTTCTGTTTGGTGTTCTGCTCATATCACAGGACTCTAATTAATTCTGCATTCAATCTGAGCACCACATTTTAGGAAGGAAATCAACAAGATGGAATGTGTACAGAAGATAATTGTAATGGAGAAGAAACCAGAGATCATCCCATTGGAAGATTAATTAAAAGAACTGGGTGTGTTTAATCCAGAGAAGGGAAGACAAAGGGTAGTGAAAGTTGTTTTCAGATAAATGAAGTGGTATCAGATGATAAAGAGATTCAGCTTATTTTGCATGATTTTAGAGGGGAAATTAGAAGCCAAGGGTAGAAGTTTCCCAGAGAAAGATTTAGATTTGATGTAAGGAAACTCTTTCCAGTAATCAGAGCTGTCCAAAATGGAATGAGTCTTTTGGGAGGCTGTGGGCTTTCCTATTTTGGAGGTCTTCAAGAAGAAATAGGATTACTTGGGTATTTTCTAGTGAGAATTCTTATTCAAGTATGGATAGAACTAGCTGGCCTTTGAAATCCCTATCAGCTCTGAGATTCTGTGATTCTGTGATTCATATAACTGTTGGTACTCACAATATGAGATCCTTGTCCAATGACTAACTAGTTGACATACAACTGGAGGAAATGAACCACATTCAATATTGATATTCTTTTTATAAATGAAAAAGAAGATATAAGTTTATTGAAACAGAATGAAGAGAAAGTTCAACATGTAATAGCAAATACAGGCATAGATACAGCTGGTTTTATCATTTGCCCAAGGACAACTAGGAACATCATTTCATGAATCCTTGGTCATCTCTTTTGTTCTTAGTGATTATTATTATTTTTTTTTGCTGAGGCAATTGGTGTTAAGTGATTTGCCCAGGGTCACACAGCCAGGAACTATTAAATGTCTGAGGTCAGTTTTGAACTCAGGTCCTCTTGACTTCAGGGCTGGTGCTCTATCTACTACATCAACTAGCTGTCCCTCTTAGTGTTTATAAACAAAAAGATAACCTTAAAATAATTTCATCTTGCTCAACAAAATCTGTTTTGAAGGATGAAGAGAGAGGTAGAGAAGTTATACAAGGAACTTGATTGGATCCTTCAAAAACAATTCCATATATACATATATTGGTACCATACTTGGCAAGTGGAAGGTCAGTGCTTTGGTACAAGTAAATCTGGGGTAATGAAAATGCTCAGAAAAAAAACTTTGGCTATATTTCTGACGAAGAAATGTTCCTCTAATAATCTCCCTCATCACCCTTGATCACATTTGGGACATGGAGAATCTCAGACCTAATATTCAGTGGAAGAGTTCTCCTGCTGCCACCATCCTTATTCTCCATGGCAACAGTTGTTTAAGCAGTTTCAGACAGCGAATCAATTTGCAGGTCTGAGAAGACAGAATCTTCTGGATTAAATTAACATTTTCCATCTATTTCAGTCAACTGCTGGCTCTATCTACTTATCTATTCACAAGTTCCTAAAGCACCTGCTTCCAAAAATCATGGGACTTAAGACTTAGGGATGTTAGAGAACATCACATCTAAACTCCTATTTTATAGCTATGGAAATTGAGGAACATCAAGGCTAAGTTACTTATCTGGGTACACACTACTGTAAGAAAAAATTTGAACAGGAGTCTTCCTGATTGCCAAGAAAATTCTCTATCCATTATAAAAGTGTGCTTCTCACTGTCCCATGGTGCATCTCCATGAAAGGTTCCTTCTAAAATCCTCTTTATAGTTTAAAAATAAAATAAAATAACAGCACATACTTTTAATTCACAGGGAGGATCATTTCATCCTAGAAATCCATGATTTAAAAAAAAACATTATTTATTTATTTAGCATTCTTTTCTTTATAAATTTTGAGTTCCAAATTCTCTCCCATTATTCTTCCCTCCCACTAATAATACATTCCACCCATCATTTGTGCATGTCAAATCTTGTAAGATATATTTCCATAATCATCATGTCACTAAAAAGCAAAAACACTAAAAGAAAATGAATATTATACTTCAATTTGCACTTATAGTTCATCAGTTCTCTCTCTGGAGGTGGATATTATTTTATCACCATTTCTTTGGTATTGTCTTGGATCATTGTATTGACTAAGTAGCTAAACCTTTCACGTTTGATCATTATTATTATAACATTTGCTATTATTGAAGACAGTGATCTTCCAGTCTTTTCACTTTACTTCCCATCGATTTATATAGGTCCTGTCATGTTTTTCTGAAGCCACACTCCTTAGCATTTCTTATACCACAATAGTACTTCCTCACAATTATGTGTATCAACTTCTTTAGCTATTCTTTAATTGATGGACATCCCCTCAATCACCGATTCTTAACCACTGCAAAAAGAACTGCTATAAATGTTTTTATATACATAGATGTTTTTCTCTTTTTAAAAAAATTTCTTTGGGATAGACCTAGTAGTAGGACCAGTGGGTCAAAGGTTATGCACAGTTTTGTAGCTCTTTGGGCATGATTGCAAATGAACCTCCCAAATCATTAGACCAGTTTGCAACTCCACCAAACAGTTCACTAGTGTGCCTATTTCCCCTTGCTCTTCATCATTTGTTCCTTCTTATAGATTTGAGATGGTACCTTAAATGTATTTTAATTTACTTTTTTTTAATCAATAGTGATTTAAAGCATTTTACATGACTATGGATTACTTTGTTTTCTTCTAAAAGTTGTCTGTTCATATCTTTTGGCCACTTATTATTTGGGGAATAGCTCTTATTTTTTTAATAGATTTAATTCATTTTTATACTCAGCATATTTTAAAAATAAGACCTTTATCAGAGAAATTTGCTGTAAAAATGCTTGATATTTCATTTTCCATGATACTTTTTAACAAAATGATGTTTCTGTGATTATCCCCTTTAATTTTGTCTATTTTTGGTTTTCCTTTGAGATGATGATGGCTACCCCCCTGCTTCTTTTTTTACTTCAATTGAAGCATATTAGATTCTGCCCCAGTACTTTATTTTAACTCTTTCTTTTTCAAGTATATGTCTTGAAAACCAAGCTTCTCAAACAGTGAGTTGTAATCCTATATGGAGTTACACAGCTGAATGTGGGGATCATGAAAAATTTGGCAGTACTAATGTAAAAATCAAAACTTAATTCAAAATTACACATGTAATGAACCTGAGGTGTTTCTGGAATATTTGTTCATGCTCTTTCTTGCAATTTTACTGCAATCTTGGTTCTGAATACACAACATGTACTCTGTATTATGTATGCATGAATGCTGCCAGAAATATTTTGTGTCAGATACAAGATGAGGTCATATATAAATTTCTTGGGTGAAAAGGGGTCACAAATGAAAAAAATTAAAGAAGCCCTGTTGTAAATAATATCACTTTATGCTGGCATCTAATCCATTCTGCTACCTTTCTGTGTTTTATGGGTGATCTTATCCCATTCACAGTCAGTTATGATTACTAACTGCATATTTCTCTCCATCCTATTTTCTTCTGTTTCTTCTCTTGTTTTCTTGTCTCTCCTCAAAAGGTTGTTTTACTTCTCAACACTTCCTCCCTTAATCTGTCTCTCCTTATATAATTTTACACTTTTTTCTTATTTCTTTCCCTTCATATTTCCCTACTGGTAAGTTATATTCCTATATAGGACTGAGTACGTGTATTTGAATTATGTATACATATGTGTATGTATATAAATGTGTGTATGTATATGTGTATATGGATACATATAAACACATGTACATACATATACTCTTTCCTCTTTTTTTTTTTTTTTTTGCTGAGGCAATTGGGGTTAAGTGACTTGCCCAGGGTCACACAGCTGTTATGTGTCTGAGACCAGATTTGAACTCAGGTCCTCCTGACTTCAGGGCTGGTGCTCTATCCACTGCGCCACCTAGCTGCCCCTACTCTTTCCTCTTTGAACCAATTCTGATGAGACTGAAGTTCAAACATTGTCTGACTACCTCTCTTTCCTATCTCTCCCACCATAAAAACTCTTCCTTATGTGCCTCTTTTATGTAAGACATATCCTCCCATTCTGCCTCTCCCCCCATTTTCTAGTGCATCTCTCTTTCTTATCCCTTCATTTTTTTTGTGTGATCATTCCAACATAGTTGGCTAACAGACATGCCTTCTCTCTAAGTAAACTCTTTTTAACTGCTCTAATAATGATAACATTCTTAAGAGTGACACAAATTATCTTCCCATATAGGAGTGTAAACAGTTTAAGTTTGAGACCTTCATGATTACTTTTTCATGGTTACCTTTTAATGTCTCTCTTGAGTCTTATGTTTTAATGTTAAATTTTCTATTCACCTCTGGTCTTTTCATCAGGAATGCTTGAAAGTCCTCTATTTAATTTTCTCTTTGAAGGATTATATCTAGCTGTGTTAGCGGGTGATTCTTGGTTGTAATCCTAGCTCCTTTGTCCTTCAGAATATCATATTCCAAGCCCTCTGATCCTTTAAGATAGAAACTGCTAAAAATTATATTTTTCTGACTAGCTCCCTATTTGAATTGTTTCTTTCTGGCTGCTTTCTCTTTGACCTGGGAGCTTTTGGTTATAATATTCCCAGGAATTTTCATTTTGTGATCTCTTTTAGAAAATTATTGATGGATTCTTTTAATTTTGATTTTAGCCTTTGGATCTAAGTCATCAGGGTTATTTTTCTTGATAATTTATTTTTTCATAATTTCTTAAAATATGATGCCTAGGCTTTTTCTTTAATCATTGCTTTCAGGTAATCTGGGATTCCTAAATTATCTCTCTTTGATCTATTTTCCAGGTTGGTTGTTTTTCCAATGAGATTTTTCACATTTTCTTTTGCTTTTTTCATTCTTGTATCTTTGTTTTATTGTTTCCTAAAGTCTCATGAAGTCATTAGCTTCCACTTGCCTCATTTTAAATTTTAAGGAATTACTTTCTTAAGTAAATTTTTATATACCCTCTCTCTCTCTTTTTTTTTTTTTTTTTACCACAAGTCCAATTCTGTTTTAAGGGAATATTTTCTTCATTATTTTTATGCTCCTTTCACCAAGCTGTTAATGTTCTTTTCATAGTTTTCTTGCACCAGTCTCATTTCTTTTCCCAATTTTTCCTTCACCACTAATTATGTGTTCCCTTAATTATATCAGTAGTCCTTGGTAGGTTTTGGTCCAATTAGCATTTTTGAGGCTTTGTTTGTAGTTATTTTCATATTGTTGTATTCTTCTGAGTTTGTCTTGGTCTTCTGTGCCACTGTAGTAGCTTTTTCATGGGCAAAGCATTTTAATTGTTGTTTGCTTTTTCCCCCATTTTCTTTCTTGACTTTGAACTTTACATTAAAGTTGAGCTCTGCTCACCTGCAGGAGATGAGGAATTGTCCAAGCTCCAGATGCTGTTTTCAGAGATAGTTCTAGGGGTCTGCAAGTTTTCAATGCTTCCAAGATGGTGGTGGTAAATCTCTTTTCATAATTTTCTTACATCATTTTTTCCTCAATTTTTCTTCCACTACTCCCATTCCTGAAATGCAGTTCTTCTTATCTCCACCTTGTGTAATCTCTAGATTTATAGATACCCAGAGCATATATTAAATACGTATTATGTGCTAGACATTGTGTCAAGTGCTAGAGATACAAATAGCAGCATGACCATCCCTGAAAGGAGTTTGGATTCTAAGGGATGGGTACAAAAAACACATAGAGAATTGATGGAAAAGGGGGATGAATATAGTGGGGAATCTAGAAGAGCCTCCTCCCAAATAAGGTCTTTCTTGATTCCTCTGTGTGTGTGCATATATATATATATATATATGTATAATACATATATATATATATATATATATGTAGTACTTCCTTACTTGTGCATACATTATCCACTGTCCTTCCCTTCCTTCCTTGACTCCCAAATAAAATGGAAGCTCTTTGAGGACAGGGAAATGTTTGGTTTTGCCTTAGCATAGTGTCTGGTGCACAGTTAGCACTTAGTAAACATTTATTGGTTTAGATTTAAATTATCATTTCCTTTAAAAACAACTATATATGCAAGATAAGCCTTCATTCTTACCAAGTTGACTTATAAACACGTAGCTCTGTACTTTTCCTCTGGAATTGTGTTCTAGCTGGGATATGGTAACTGTCTTGAGAAACCCATTTTGGGAGAGGTCCTGTGAGATTTTATCTCATCCTGTGTGGAGGAGGTCTTGATTGTCTTTGAATTATCCACAGATTGGCCCTTCTTGGCCCTCTAAGTCCTCTGAGTTCAGTTGCTGGTTCATAACTGACTCAGGGCCTGAATAATAAGCTATATACAAAGTTCATTTTGCAGTGGCCAACTCAGGCTCTGACCCCACTTGCCTTCAGGGGGTTGATGAAAGGCAAGTCTCTTTTTTTCTTTTGGGTTACCCTGAATTCAAATTAAAATTTTTGATGAGGGCCTTTGTATTCTTTCATGTTATTTACACAGTAGAAAATTGTGATTAATGAGAAGGATTCACTTATTTTAGGGAGATCCTAAACATTAGTGGGCACAGTAGGTCATGGGTTTTTCTTTTAGAGAAAATAGAAAAATCAGGCATCGACTGGCTGTGTAAAACAAAATCCCCAAAAGGAATTTTCTGTGTCAGCTATTTCCTCATACTGAATGTGGCACATAGAGAATCAACTTGGAAACCGGAGGGCATGAATTTGAATCTCAGTTCTATCACTTACTGTTTCTGTGACCTGATAAAAGTCATATCACCTTCTAGACTCAGTTTCTGCATCTGTAAAATAATGAGGCAATTGGACTGATATTTGAAATACCTTCTGATTCAAATCTCAACAAAACTCTGGAAGCACTAATAAAGGATTCTGTTGTGCAGTGATGAGTCCATTACATGAGTATGTGTTCATAAATGACGAATCATATCAGAATTTATCTCCTTCATGGGTAGGGAGATGAAATAGTGAGTCTGGGAGAAAGGGAGCAATTTTTTTTTGTTCCAAACTATGATTTCACTGGAATAGGGAATCCCAAGGGAGGAAACTCTCTCCACTCATGCAGACTAGTACTGATACATTGCATTGCAATTTATAACCTTGGACAGTTGCTTGGATAATTGTGAAGTAAAATAATTCATTTAGGTTCATATGACTAGAATGTGGCATGGATAAGTGGGGTTTGAACCTAGCTAGATATTGCTCTCTCTCTGCTTTGACATGTGACCTCTCTGAAAAGGAAATGCCATACGGGGATTTCTTAAAAGCGCTTAAAAAAGCCCCTTATGAACAAGATGAAGATGTGACAGAGAAGTGGCAATAGAGTGGGGTGGATTAAAGACAGGATGAATAAACAGACCAAAAGACTGATTTGTTGAAGCATATCAAATGCAAGTGATGTCTCCGGGGAAAGACCACAGAGCTCTAGATTGAGAAAATCAGTGGTATAAAGACAGGATGGAGAAGATATGGCCATACAGTTGGAAAGAATCTGGGGATGTGAAGTCTTCTTCATGGACTGCAAGTTCAATATCATTGATTGTTATTGAGAAATCTAAAAAGCAAATACAAACTTTGGTGGCATTAAGTGAATTAGTGTATAGGAAAAAAGCAGTGATAGTCCCAATGTACTCTGCCCAGGTCTAATATAATTAGAATTATATTTAGTTCATCTGTAAAGGGTGTTGCCATTCTAGATCTGGTCTTGAGGAGGATGTTCAAAATAGGGAGGCAATTTGAAATCAAGCTCTCTGAAACTTGGTGGAAGGAATGGAGATGTTTAGTGTGGAGAGATCGTAGGTGGAAGACTCAATAAAGTAACACTTCCTGAGAAATTAAAAGAAAGAGAAAATGGCCTCCAGCAACTAAATAAAAAGATCCTATTTTGTGGATTTATGAAAAAAAAACCTGAACAAGAATGGCACAGGGGAATAAGTAGTGACTTGGGAATCAAGTGGTACCTGGCTTTTAGCAGCTTGGATTTCACATGAGGGTACAGAAATGGAGAGGGCTCAGACAGAGAACACATATTCCTTTACTCAAGTCACAACCATTAGCACATTATTTCCTCTCCTGCTCACTAACTTCATCTTACGGGATTTTCACATCCTGAATTATAGAACTGATCTGAGAATGAATTTGGTGCTGCTTTTATTCAGACTCTGTATGAGGGGGACGGGCAGCATAGTGACCAATTTCATCTTCTCCAAAGTTAACTTCTATCTGTTGTTTATGTGTTTGGATATAAGTATGCACATGCATGTGTACATACACACATAGACATCCACATTCACACTGGTACATGTTTTATGTTGTATTTCTCAGTTTAGGTCAAACTCTATTTTGCTTTTGCCTTTGTGTTCCCGGTACTTAGCAGAATGGCTGATATGTGGCAGGTGCTTAATAAATACTTGCCGATTGATGAATACATTAAAGATCCAAGCCCCGTGTCTTACATTTGGCAGGACAATGAACAAATGCTAGTTGATTTGATTTCTCGAATCGAATGGTGGAAACTCTCTTCAAGCCCTGGGTTAGTGGCAAAATCTCTGGGTCAATTAGAATACTGAAGGAGGGACAGGCTTAGGACTGCATGTTGTTTTAGGTCAAATCATCGGGTCACGTTCCTGATGAAATGCAAAGGGGAGGCCAGCCCTCTGGGAAGCTCAACATTAGGAGAAAACAGCTGACAGTGCACATATCAGTTAACATCAGGATCCCAGGCTGGTCCCAACTCATGTTTCCTTTTGTTCACCCTATAATATGGAAAGCACTTTCTGGGTCACCAGAAATCCTAGGGCTGGTATCACCAGTATTTTTCTACAATTACTTTATGGAAACTGTTGCTTGCTTGGTTTTTTAAATTAAAGGTAGGAAGGAGTAATGGCTCACAATTTCAATACAGTAATTCTAGTTAACATAGCTGATTAACTGTTTAAAGTACTAGCTCTCATGTTGGTGAAATTCTCAGAACAAATTATCCCTTCCCTCCTTCCATCCAATTTCCACTTGGGTCTGCCTCCTCAGGTCAAATTCTTAAAGTTTCTTGTGGGAACCTGCCCCTGACATTTTTAGGGCATAGTAGACATGGACTGATTCTTGATTTTACTTCTTTTAAATCTTTAGTCTGTTTCCTCCCCATGCCCCAGACCTCTTCCTATTTCTGTAGATTCTAGTTTTTTAATTTGTTTTTCTGTTTTGCTTTCACCAAATGTTTTTTTTTCCATTTTTTATCACTATGATGCACAGTACTTAGAACAACGCCTGACCCTTACTAAGTGCTTAATAAATGCTTATTCTTGAAAATAAAAAAACTTCAATAAAAATAATATTCAGTGTGAGAGACCTCAAAGGCAAGCAAACAGCAAAATATCTCAGCAGAAAAACAAAGACTAGATATAGAAATCTAGACATCATCTTTTTAAGGTGATCATTAAATCCATGGAAGCTGATAAGATCAGCTAGTGAGATACCATGAAATGAAAAGAGAAGAGTAGCTAAGATAGAGTCTTGGTAGTCATATGCCAAAAAATGGGTGAAAATCTAACAGAGAAAAATAATAAGAAGTAGTCAGACAGGTCAAAAGAGACAAAGAGAGTATAGTCAAGGAAACCAGAGAGAAGAGAGTATTATCTGGGAGACGAAGAAGAACAGTATTTCAAATGCTGCAGAAAGGTCAAGGAGGAAGACAAATTTTTAAAAGACCAATAAATTTTATAATTAAGAGATTATTGTTAATTTTGGAATGAACAGTTTCAATTGAATGATGAAGTTAAAAGCTGAGAAGGTGAAGGAGAGACTGTTATGGGAGTCTTGCAGAGAAAAAAAGGTTTGGAATAGTCACTTTGGTGAATAAGATAGAACCATTTAAGTAGTAGTTGTAAACAGTAGGACTGCTAAAGAGAGTATGAGTTGGGATGGGGAAAAAGGAAAAAAACATTGAACTGATAGAGAAATAAGGGATTGGATTACCCTGGAAGTTGGTAGATACCAGCAACCAGAATTTAGATGTGTGATAACTTTGGATTACATGGATCTCAAAGGAGGAAAGACTTCTGAATGATGACCGTAAAAGGGAAGTTGGAAGAGGTAGGGAGGAACAAGAAGTATTATGACTTCTCCATTATGACTAGTGTGTGTATTGAGGGGAGTAGTGGTATATTGGAAGAGTCTTGGTCTGGCTTTCAAAACCTGATTATTAAATTTTAGGAATATTGTGAGCTGGTTGTTAAACACAGTTCTCAGTTCAGCCAGCTTTTCTACTAATAATGTTTTTGTTACTTTAAAAAAATTGGTGTCAAACACAGAAGAACCTATCTTCGATATGGTACTGTCTACTTTCAGTAATTGTAGCTTTAATAATGAATATGTGAAAGCAAACTTAATTGCATTTTGTTCTGATGTTGCTAACATAATGGCTGGGAAGAAAGTCTGGAGTAGTCACAGAGCTGTTAGAAAAATTTTCCTAAAATATAATTTGACACTTTAAATCATCAATTGCAATTATCACTTGGTGATTCAATATGTGAAATAAAACAAGTTAACCATTTAGAAGTATTTCTGGATAGAATTTATTCTGTTTCTCACCAACCTAATAAAAGTCAAACCGAGCTAGAAGATATAATGAAGCACTTGAAATTGAAATGATGAAAATTGATTGAGTCCTGGAAAAGTGACAGATAGCACAGAACCTACAAGCTGTCATTCCTCTCTGCTGAAGATGTCTTGCATCATATATGAATTTCTCTCATTTTTCTCCCTGTTTGGGTTTGGCGGAGAAATTGCTTAACATTAATTCTTGCAAGATCTTTCTTCAATGATTGACGTTCTTGAAGAATTTTCATTACTTTCAGCTGCATTGCAGTCAAGATAAATTAATATTCAGAAAGTACAAAAATTATTCAGATACATCATAAGTTTTGAAAAATTTAAAAATTGGTATTGGAAAGATGAATATCATGGTGAAGATTTGATTCAATCTGATAAGTTCAATGACATTCCATTTAATAAGAAAATGAATGTTCTTAGGAATAAGTTATTAGAAAATATCATAAAACAGAGCTTTTATGTCTTTTGTTGGACAGAGTTACAAAAATTATTTAAAATTGTTTTGATTTATTTAAACAATTTTTTCGGTCTTATGAAGAACTAACTTTACCATAAATAATTGGTGGGAAAAGACTATATAATTTAAGTGAAATTTTAAAACCTGAAATTGATTTGATTGATGTTCAGCATTTCATAGATAAGAATGTTGAAGCAAACAAATCTTGGAACTATTTACAAAGGTAAAAAAAAAACTTAATTAGTGCTGCAGTTGTCAGTACACATAAAACTGAAAGAGGTTTTGATTTAATAAAAAACAATTTGTGTAGTGCAAATAACAGACAGTAGATCACATAATAAGTTTAAGGACAACAACCTATTGGAAAAAGGGTTAGCAGATTGGAATGATGCTCCATTGGTCAAATCATGACCAAATTGCAACCATCAATTGCAAATTGCAAAGATTTTGATAAAAAATTAACCAAATCACTCTATGAAAATTACTTGGTGCCATGTGATTCACAATAAAGAGTATTGCATTTTGTATTATTATTTGTAAATTGTGTATTACACATCCTTTAAATTAATAATAACCATTAAAAACTTAAGCATCATATATATATATATATATATGGCGACTTTATTCCCTTAAGAGAGAGCTGATTGTTAAATTTTTGTCAGCAGGAGAATGGAAGAAATTATAGTCAGTCTTTGAAAGGGTGAAGCAGGATCATCAGGAGGTAGCCTGCTGTCAGTGAGAGGCAGAAATGGAAGGATCAAGAGAAGAACTAAAGTAAGATGAAAGGAAACTCATTAATTATAGAGGAGGCCTTCCCGAGGACAGGGAAGGGGTCAAGCATAGGATTGAGGTGAATGGGAATGATATTTTCCAAACCTTCAGAGCAATCCATATATTACATAGATTGAATATAGAGAAAAGGAACATGCTATCTAAGTCTTTCTATAAATTAAAGATGGTTTTAATCCCCAAATCTGCTGGTGAACAATAACTAGTTAACATCACTAAGGCATACTGATGAAAAATATCAACTGTTGTGTTATTAATGCAGTGGTTCAAGGCAATTACAATAGATCTGAGAGGAAAAATGTCAATCATATCCAGAGCGAGAACTATGGAGACTGATTGCGGATTGAAGCATAGAATTTTCACCTTTTTGTTTGTTTTTTTTTCTTTTTTTGTGTTTTTTTTTACTCTTTTTGTTCTGATTTTTTCTTACACAATATGACAAATACAGAAGTGTGTTTAAAAGGACTGCATATATTTAACCTATATCAGATTGAGGAAGGGTCAGATCAGAGTGGAGAGGTAAGGGAAGGAGGGAGAAAAATTTTATTTTATTTTATTTTTTTTTATTTTTATTTTTTTTGCTGAGGCAATTGGGGTTAAGTGACTTGCCCAGGGTCACACAGCTGTTACGTGTCTGAGACCAGATTTGAACCCAGGTCCTCCTGACTTCAGGGCTGGTGCTCTATCCACTGCGCCACCTAGCTGCCCCTGGGAGAAAAATTTTAAACACAAAGTTTTACAAAAATAAATACTGAAAACTACCTTTATCTGTATTTGAAAAAATACTATTGAAAAAAATTGTTATTAGCAACAAAAACAAAGCAGTATATTGACCATTTTTAAGGCCAACTAGTATTTATACCAAAAATACAAGCATAATTTAATTTTAGGAATACTCCATAATAAATCTTATCAATCAGAAAAATTATCAAATTATATAGTTATCTCCATAAATGCAGAAACAGTCCTTGATGAAACATAGCATTTCTTTCTTTTCAGAACAAGGGCTAAACCTGGGACTTCACTGATGTAGGGAGCTCCAGATAGGGAAACTCCCTCTATTAATATATGTCTGTATCTTGTCTGCAATCCCCAGTGGTCCAGAGTTGCCTAGAGCTCTGAGAGTTTCAAGAATTTGCTCAAAGACTCACAGACACTATATGTCAGAGACAGAGGTTGAACCCATGTTTTCCTGGCTTTGAGGCCGGCTCTCAATTTTTAGGATAAAACTACTTTCAAAAAAGGTATGCAATAACCTCTCCTAAATACTTCAAAGCAAAATAACTGTTCAACAGAAACTGTTGGACAATGTAATACAAATAAAACTGAAGAACAGTGAAATAAAGCAAAAAAAAAAATGAGAGCAAGATTTCTCTGTGAAGTGATTAATAAGTCCTACAGCAAAACCCTTCTCTGATGTCTTTATAAACTAGGATTATTTGGGCTCTCTGTAATATTAGGGAATGTCCTGACCAGTGGAAATGACCTTGGAAAGAAGGGTGCTTCCAGGACATACCCTTCTGTAGAATGGAGAAACAGCTGCATTATTCCTACTAAAAATGGCTAAAACTGGTCAGTGAACTATCTGTCATCTTTTCTAATCTCTATATTAATAAAAGTAAGGGGCTAGTAAAAGTTAATAAAATAAATTTAAATAAATCAAACTTTTTGTTGACAATTTTAGTTTTTGCCTCACCTTCATTTCTAAATATGTAACAATCATAACAGTTAATATTGTATTTACTATGTTTGTTACTAAATAAGTGTTCATTATGTGTCAGCCACTGTGCTACATGTTTCACAATTATTATATTATTTAGTTTGCTATAGTTCCTAGGTCTTCTTCCCTTCTCAGATCCATTATAAAAAGTGGCTTCTAAAATGATGAGAGAAACAGAGAACAAGCAATACAACAAAACTGACCAAGATAGCAGCCTTGTCTTACAGTATTTTTGATGTTTCATCCATCAAACAGCAAGCAATTTTTAAGCACCTACTATGTGTTAGCCACTGTGCTAAGCACTGGGAATATAAAGGAAGCCCCTACCCTCATAGTTTAATGTGGGAAACTACATACAAATAGCTAGATGTTACTGAGATAGATCCAGGGAAGGCACTGGGGTACCTAGAAAGGCTTCTTGTAGAAGGTTATTTGTAAACTGAGGCTTAAAGGAAGCTAAGAGGAGGGCCATTCCAGATATGGGAGCAGGGGCAGCTGGACCAAGTCCCAAAGTAGGGAGAGTTGTACAGTTTTTTCTTCTCCAGAGTCAAGCTTGTTTACCTTTCAGTCAAAAGAAATGAAGGGAATCTGCATCAGTAATGAAGAAGTTAAAAAAATCTCTAGTTGTAGATGACATGATTGTTTTTGAAAAATCCTCCAACCTTTGGGGAAAAGCTTATTGGTGGCTTGATTTTTAGTGACCTAGTAATGTGTAAGGTATTCTTAACTCTCAAATATAGTATAAGGGAAATCTCTAAACTCACTTCCATTTGTCTATATTACTAAAAAATTTCAGGGAAAATGTTAGAAAAGTAGGAACTATTTGCAGTAATTACATAATCTATATTTTTGTATTACCTTGATAAACACCAGAGATTGAATAGGAAGGAAATTTTAAATTTTGACAGATTTAAATGTTTGACCTTTATAGAACAGCTGGACACTGAGAAGGTCTCTTATTGCAATAATCCTCTGAGACACACATGGAGAAACTAAGAAGCAAAGACCTTGAGTTCCATTCCTCAGGAATCAGCTGGAGAATTTGAACTTGCGTCTCCTAACTCCAAGGCTGACGCTTTTCCAATTCCATTATACTGATCTCAAAATGAGACAATTGGAAAGAGATCTCTAGTGGGAGGTACCTAGAATTTCGTTGGTATAAGGAACTTCCAGGTGAAGGACTCTTGTCTTCCAGTACAGGTCAATGCTTTCTCTGCTTAGAGTTTTTGAGTCTTAGAGGTCACACAGCCAGTCCATTTTAGATGAAGTTCCAGGTCTTCCTGCCTTTGAGATCAGCTCTCTCTCTCTTTCTACTACACCATACTGTCTTTGCATATAGGTAATTCAAACTATGGTAGCAAAAATATCAATACTTCCCAAATAGATTGATAGATTTTTGTCAGAACTAGATAAAATGCATAAGGAATAAAAAACAAATTTCAAGCAAAAATTTCAGGGGAAATTATAGGGAGAAAATTTTGAAGGAGCAATTGGTCTGCCAGGTTTCAAAATAGCCTCTAAGGCAGCAATTATCGTGACTAACCCTGGATAAAAATAGGAGAGGATAGATCAATGGAAAGGAAGAGACAATCCAGAAAAGCAAGCAAAAGCAAATGAGATGGCAGTGTTTGAGAAACCAAAATTGAAGAAAGGAACAATTATTCCATTAAAACTGTTTAGAAGATGGATGTTCATAGCAGAAAAGTGATTAAACTCACCTTCCAGAAATGCCCATTCCATATCATAGTTGGCAATAAATCCTAATATTTGTGTGTGTGTACATATATATGTTTATTTATGCATGTATATATGTATGTGACAGTATCCTGAGAAACACCAGAGATTGATTTTGAATTTTAGAATGATTTTGACAAACATAAAAACTTAATCTTTATTCAACAAAAAATGTGTGTATATATATAATGTTTTTGTATTTTAAAATACTTTTTAAAGGGGAAAAATGAAGGAATATTTATTTTAGTTGTAACAAAGAGAAATGTTTTAATCTATCCAAAAATGGAAAAAAATTACTTCTGAGAAATCTATAGATTTGATTATTGAAAAATAAAAATAAAAATTAGCATAACAAAAAATCTATTTATCTCAAAGGAAAGAACTAGAAAAAATAGTATAATAAATTTTTCTCATAAGAAAACAGATATCCTAGATCTAAATGGATCAATTTGGTATTATAAATTAAGCCACGATGGGGTTTCTCATGGCTGAAAGGGAAGGTTTATCCTTTTGAAGTACAAATCCTAGATGCCACAAGTTGGTGAGATAACATGTGAACTGCTTTGTAAATATTAATATATAAATGCTATTATTGTTAATTATCTCTATTAATAATTATTAATAACATACAAGAATGATATGCATTTGGAAGGAAATAAATGTTAATTATCTTTTAAAAATTTCAAACTCCCTAGCCATCTGAGAAATGAAAATTAAAACTTCTCTTAGTTTAAAATGTGGAAAATACTAATTAAAAAATTAAATTCCATTTGATTGGACTGGGGAACAGACACACACTCCCATATCGTTAGGCTAGGAATTTTTATTTGGTTCAGTCTTTCTAGTACCATGATATAAAAACCTGGAAAACTGAGTAGTACCTTAGTCCACTGATTCTGGGATTAGGATGGAGTTTTAAGGTGTTAAAGGGGAAAAAAAAGACCTTAACATTGATAGCTATTTAAATCATGATCTTGAAAACCAGGAGCAGCTATCAATCAGAATGGCTGAATTAATCTCAGCATCTTAATGAGCATCAGTGTTGTGATGTCACTTGGGATTCAGGTCTTTTTTTTTGACCCCTCCCTCCACCACATCCTGATGGTGAGACAAGCTGCTTCCCTCTCTGAAGTATAACACTTAAAGTTTTAGAAAGAGTTTTGCAATCTGAGCATCTGATGCTCACAGCAATCCTGAGAGGTAGTTACTAGGATTGTCCCCATTTTACAGCTGAGGAAACTGAGGCAAAAAGGATTAAGTGGCTTGCCCAGAGTCATATTAGCAAGTGTTTGAGGCTGGATTTGAATGCAGATTTTCCTGATTTCTGGAGACACTAGTCCAACTAATGGCACCTTTTGTTCTGCTGCTGCAGGTACACGTGTACACTCTATGCCTGCAGCCAGATTTATATACTCATGTGTTTCCACTGTGACATGCACACGATCCACACAGACATAGACAGACAAAAACAGCCACATAAATTCACTTATGGACTTTCCACATATCAAACAGCAAACCCTCTGATTGGCTTTTAAAGCCTTTCATGGTGTGACCCTTTCTGCCTTTAGTCTTTTTACATCTTCCTGTCCTCCACAGTGTCTGTGACCTAGTGACATCGGTCTCCTTGCCAATCCTTGCACAAGACAATCCATTGCCCAAATCTAGACATTGGCCCTGGTCGTCCCCTGGGCCTAGAATGCTCTTCATCCCTTCCATTTTCTTGTGTTTCCTTCATGCCTTGGATTAAGTCCCACTTTCTATAATAGCTTTTTCCCAATCTGCCCTCAATACTCATGCTATCTCTTGATTGATTTTTTCCAATCTGTCCTCTGTATATTTTGTGTGTATAGTTGTTTACATGTTATCTATCCAACTGCATGGTGAATTGCTCAAGAGTAGGAACCATCTTTTGCAATTTTTTATATCCATCATTTATTTCAATATCTGGAAAAAATTGGATATTTTATAAATTAACTGACATGTACACATAGTTAAATGATATATATATACATACATACATACATATACATGTGTATATATACACACATACATGTACATATATGTATATCTGTACACATATGTATAGTTATATGTGCACCCACACATTCATGGAGCATATAGACTATGGAGAAGTAGCCATATTTCTTTCCTCATTTTTGGGAGACTTGAGGTTTAGCCTCTTATGGTTTAAGAAAATCTTCTCCCCAATATTCTGTGTTTATTTGCTTTTTAATTTTTTTTTCATGGAGAAGAGAAGCATCAGGGAGGGATGCAATCTTTGCCTTCCAGGTATTTATTTTAAGGGTAATGACCTATAAAAGGAAGTGGATTTGCTGCAGAGAGCTGGATTTCCACTCTGAGTCAGGGAGAGTGTCCCCACAGTGAGAGTTGCTCACCAGGCTGCTTGACCAGATGGATGATTTCATCAGCCCTTGGAATTTTCAGAGGCTAGATGAGAACTGGTCGGAGAGTGTTAGATGAGCTGCCCTCGGAGGTCCCTTTGAACTCTGTTCTCTTGGGATGGTGGGATTGCGTCAGTCAGGTGGCTAGAGATACCCAAAAGTCTCTCTGTTCATCCACATGCCCCAATTATGCTGATGTGACTTTGAGCTCCCAGCAGCCTCTACCAAGAGATCTGCATATTTACTGCAAACACAGGGGCAAGGATCCAGCTGTGACTTTGCTAGGCTGTTTCTCAAAAACGTCTGGCATGGAAGGCCTTTGCTTTTCCCTGATGCCATCTTCCCTTCTCCTCTTTTGCCCTCCCTCCCAACCCAAGCTCCAGATGCCCGGGAGAGACAATTTCCTACATCATCCTGAACTGGCTGCCACTATTTTTCAATTAGCATTCTTTTCCAAGTCTGTGTCTGACAGTCACTTATGTGGTGGGATTTGGGGCAGAGAATGTTTCCACAGCTTCCATTTTATTTAGACATTCTGAAGGTGTTTTTCTTTTCTGATATATTCAAATAACGTTTTTTCTTGGGAGCCTTGGATCAGAGACGCTTATTCCAGATTCTGAGTAATTCTCTAACTTGTATTGAATCAGATGCTCCTAATTCAGAATGCTGGGAAAATCCCTTTATCATCCCAATATTACTAAAGAAGAAAATTAACTAAGGATGAATAACCATGGGTCCCAAAGGTTTTGGGAAACCCCAAGAGCCATAGGGCAAAAATGAGGATGCCCCCATCTAAGGCTTCCCCAAGTTGGGCTGGGTGGCTTCCAGGGTCCTATGTGACTCTGGGAATCAGAGATTCTTCATTGTGGGACTATTTGAGGCTTAGCACAAAGATTCTGCTTGCTGTTAGTGACTGATAGGTTAAAGTTTAAAGGATGTTCAGTCTAGGATCCAGTCAAAGGCTCACGGACTTCTTGTCTGAAAGCCAGAAAGGACTGAGTATGCCATCTTCACTAAGACCTTCATCATTATAGCTGAGGGAACTGAGACCCAGGAATTGATTTTTTCAATGTCCCAGGTAGTAAATGGTAGTAACCCTGACTTAAACCTTGACCCTCTGATTTCAAAGCAAGTGCCACTTCCTCTCTACCATGACATACATTCAAATCCCACCTTTACCACTTACTTCTTACACGTTCTTTTGCTGGTTCCCAAACCTCTATGAGTTTGTTTCCCCATCTTGAAAAGGAAGAATTATTTCTCAGGGCCTTCCTTACCACTTCATGACTTGCTGGTTCCTTCTCATAACGAATGTAGAGACAGAGTTAAAAGAGACTTTGGAGGCCATTTGTTCCAATTGACTCATTTTTTTTTTTTGCTTTTTGCTGAGGCAATTGGGGTTAAGTGACTTGCCCAGGGTCACACAGCTAGGGAATGTTAAGTGTCTGAGACCAGATTTGAACTCAGGTCCTCCTGACTTCAGGGCTGGTGCTCTAACCACTGTGCCACCTAGCTGCCCCCAATTGACTCATTTTTAAGAAAGGGGAAACTGAGGCCCACAAAGGTGAAATGACTTGCCTGTGATCATACAAGTAATGTCACAAAACTGAAATTTGAATCCCAGAGCTTTGACTCCAAATTCAACTTTCTAGTCTTTCTCTCTGTGTTCTCCATTTTTTACTTATTATCTCAGTGTAAAAATAAAGAGCACAGTCTCAAAAATCCGCTTTCATCAACATTCCTGATGCTGCTCCTTAGTTTTGCCAATCATCAGTGCCGCCCCTACTTGCCTTTGACTTCCATGGAGTCTAGCTAGAAAAGCCATGTACTTAAGTCACCTGGTGACTACAGGGGAACACTGGTTGACTAGAGGGGAAGAGAGAAGGAGAGAGTTTGTAAATGTTATCATAGTTTAACATCATAGGGTCACAAAAGGGCTGATCTGATTCTGTTCCTGCGAAAGAAATTATGTATTCCTGTAAATGAAGATAAGGCTTCTGAGTATTCCAGGAATAGGGGACACTCTTTGTGAGGGACGACAATTTTAGTGGTAATAACCCTTGGATCAACAATATGGGCTGAGATCAACACTAACTTATTCAGCACACTCTGGCCTTCCTTTTCACAAATGTAAAACTAGCAAACTAGTTGATGCTTTAGTTACACTTAAGTAATTGATAGAAAGGAGTTCAATCCAATCCTTTTTATTGCTTTACCTAACTGTTTTCCTGGAGTGTACTTTGTGGAAAATTTAATTGAAACAGTATTAAAATCAAAATGATCAGTAACAATTGAAAAAATGTTAAAATACATTTATCATTAAACGGTGCTATGTTTGCCCTGCCTCTCTTTTTAAACTCAGCCCTAGACTATCAAAACCAGTATTTATTTTTCTCTATGCGTGTAATTTCTCTTGTGGAGTGCTGCATTCATCAATAGCATTAGTCCTGGGTCAAACTGAGATCCAGGAGTTCTATAAAATGAAAGAGCGGCTAGATGGCCCAGTGGATAGAGTCAGGATAGATGCTTACTAGATAGATACAGAATAGATACTTACTAGATAGATAGATACCTCAGATACTTACTAATTGTGTGGACAAGTCACTTAATCCTGATTGCCTAAAAAAAGGAAGACAAGAAAAAGATACAAATGGAAAAAAAAATTGAGAATCATAAAATCTTAAAGCTTCAAGCACCGAGTAAGCAAATTCTGCCTTTAATAAATAAGAGGCAGGGGCTGGAATTGGAGGCATTTCTAGACAGCCATCAGGGTTTGAAAGTATTATTTAGTTCAGCATCATCCTATTCCCTGATGATGAATCAAACTGTAGAAACTTTATTCCACCACCAGGACAATAATAAATACAATTATCAGTAAAAAAGGGGAGATTCTTCATTTTCATCTTTTGATCCCAGACTTAGCAGCTTGCCTTTGTAGACGTGAGGCACTTACTGAATTCTCATGGAATTGATATTTAAAAGAAGGGATATAGGATGCATCCACAAAGATTCAGAAGGGGACACCAAATAAATGCCCCTTCTGGACACCAAACAAATGCTTATTTTGTTAGAATTTACAGAGTTATAATTTTTTCCAACCAAAATGAAAGTAGTCATTATTTTTAAAGATTTATTTGGAGATTAGTTCTGTATTCCATTGGCTCATACATTTGGTATTGTGAGTGTACCGACTTTGTTTATTCCTCATAAAGTCCTTTTGTGAAACATCGTGTAACATGGAGGGGACCCCATGTTCTCAAGCTATAAGCCACCAGAGCATAAGCCCTTAGCAATCTGGAAAGGTTTCAGGTACAGCTCAAATATGTCCATTATCCAAATCCAATCCTCAGAGGCAGGTAGTGGGGTCCCCTGTCAGTAGAAGTTTTTAAGAAAAAGATGGACAGACACTCATTGAATATGTTGTAATGGGGATGCTTATACAAGCATGAGAGACTTGAGGACCATGGAGAGTTCCCATCCAGCTTAGTGATTCTGTGCTTTAAGGATGGAAAAGTAGGTCAGCCCAAGCCCTTGACCATTGTTTGTTCAAGCTGTGCTGTCAAGCCCACTTGGTGTTTATAGCATAACAATGCCTGGCATTGTGTCCCTCATCTGAATTAACACTTTACTGATTGTCTCTTCCATTTCTGACTCATCAGACCCTTTGCCCTTCCTTCCATTGTCCCCGCTGAGATTTTTTCTCTCTTTATTTACTCTCTTAGAAATAGGGAGGGCAAGGCCAGCAGGGACAAGAGCTTTTCTATTCAAAGAGGAGTCTGAAACCTGGGGTCCTATTAGTTGCTTACCTCAAATGGCCTTTGTACAAACTTATTGTTTGCTGTGCACAGCTAACGTGGGTCTAGGAAACATCTTTAAATCCCCAGCTGCTTTTGCAGCTATAGAAGATCTATAGATCTATAGAAGAGAAAAAGAGACTGGGCAGAAGGTGGTAATTCTCTCCTGCACAGAAATGCATCAGGATGGGGCAGCTGGAGCTCTGCTGGCCAGTCTGTCCATAGTAGACCAATAGGCTTATACTGAAGAAAAGGAATAGTCAATGGAAGAGAGACTCTTTGATTGAGGTTGATGAGATAACCCACATAAGAGGGAAGGTGGACTTGTGTTTTTGTTTTCTCTGCCAAGAAGAAGGACCTTTACATTGAAAAGGAAAGAACAGAAAAGAGGAATAGGAAATCTGAGATAATAGTGGAACATCTGGTTTGAAATGTCCAATAGACAACAGGCATGTAGGGCTGGGGCTGAATATTTAGATCTGGGAGTACTCTGCTTACAGAAAAGTCTAGTTAACAAGTATTTATTAAATGCCTACTGTGTTCCCTATACTACATTCCCCTAGATTTGAGGTGAGATGGAGGCACAGTCTATGAGCAATATAGTGAATGAAAGCACTGAGAGCTGAGTATATTTAAGAGAGTATCCACATGTCTTTTGAAATCCCCTAATATGAAGACAGAGACTGGGGAGGAGAGTGCACTGAGCTTCTTGAAGAAGGAAAGTGAGGGTCTTGGAAGTTAATAGATAATAACTATTTAATCTTCATTGCGTGAGAATATGGATTAAATGAAAAGAGAGGTTACTGAGTGATGGAGAAGGAGGAGGAACCTGGAAGTGGCAATGGAGAGCAAGAATTATTCTAGATCCCTCTACTTGATAGGGGAGTTGGGAGGAGAGAGAAAATAAAAAATTGAAAGTGCAATCAGTGCCTGAAAAGATGGCTGGTTCATCAGGAAGCAGCCAGGTCTCAGGGAGTGCAAGAAGATGAAAGGATGAGAAGAGAAAAAGGTTAAAATTAAATCATTTTATTACCTATACAGGAGGCACTCTAGAGAGCAGGATCAAAAGGGTGAATAGAAGTTGATTTGAGGGAAATGACAATTGGGGAATGGGCAGTGGAGTGGAGAACAGGGTACAAATAATGATAGTGGAGAATTAAGAATCACTGGGAAGGGGAAGTATGGTGGGAATGGAAGTATCTTAATCATTGAGGAAAGAATTAAAACAGTTCATCATCATCCATGGGTTTGACCTACAGCTGTCCAATCCAATAGATGTGTATTAAATACCTAAAACGTGCCAGGCATTGTGCAAAATGTGAAAGGTACAATAAAAAGACAATATTTACTCTCAAAGAGCTTACAGTCTGAAGGAGGAGACAGCACACACAAGGAAGCAGGAAAGTTAGGGGGTGTGCTGATGGATACTTAATGCAAAGTTATCTTGTTCTGTGCAATTGAAGCCAGACAGGGCAGGAGATGCAAAATGGAATGACCTTCTCTGTGGCCTCAGGAAGTTGTGAGTAACTGGAAAGTGAAAGTTAAGTGGAGTGCCCAGGCAGGAGCATTGCCCCTTCTGTGAAACTGTGGGAGGCTGGAGAGAGTAACTAGAGCTCTTGATTCCACCTACTGTATGTTTTATTTCAGCAGAACCAGTGGTAAATCGGGCATTTGGATTTGGACTCAAGAAAAGCTGAGTTTCAATTTTGCCTGATATTTTCTACTGAAAGGAATCCCTCTTTTCTCATCTCCATAATAGGTATCATCATCATACCTCCTGACTTATGAAATTATAGTGACAATCAAATGATACAATATAAAATGCCTTGAAAACTTTAAAGTTTAATATAAAGAATATATATTATCATTGCCGTCTCTTCCCTTTTTTAACCAGTTTAATAACTGTGCTTGTGATCTCAACAGAGCTCAGTGTAGAGAAGAAAGAATCCAGCTAAATATAATTCTTGAGAAAGATTCAAGAGGATGAATTGCTTTCTTTCAACTTTAGCCTATTACTAAGAAAACTTCTCTTCTCACCAAACTCTCAGAGCTCTAAGACACTGTTTACTATAATTTGGACAATTGCCCTGAGTCAGATTTCTCCTTCATAGTATATATGCTGAAGTTAATGGGAAATGTACCTAGAATTCATGAATTGAATTTAGTCTCTTGGGAAGTGGCAGTTCAGAGCCTGTCATAAATGCTGAAAAATGTGATACTGCATCCTGATGTGAAGGGAAGTTTTTAGGAATCATGAGCCGTCATATGGGAATCAACCTTGTTTTAATGCCAGGGGCTGTTTATACTCATTTTTATATATTTCCATAATTCAGCAGACTTGTAGATATTCCACTTCCCATTACTATGCCTTTCTTGGCCCAGGCTGTAATCATGCCTAGGACACCTTCCTCCTCACCTCTGTCTCTTAGAATCCCTAGCCTCTGCCAAGGCTCAGCCCAAAGGTCACCTTCTCTAGGAAGGTTTTCCTCATCTTCAATTTCCAGTCTTCTTTCCAAATAATTTTATATTTATTTGGTGTCTTGGAGAATGGAAGCCCCTTTCTTCTTCCATATTTGCCTTTGTTTCTCAAAGACTTTGTGCAGTCTCTGGTATGTAGCAAGTCCATAATAAATGCTTGTTTATGCACTGAATTGATGACTCATCTGTGTCCTCCCTCTTCTAATACAGTCATGTGGGAGCCAGAAGTCTTTCAGATCCAATCAAATCTGCACATGAATCCTCACTATCACTCCCTGACCAGCAGTCTGCTTGATGGTCCCTGAGGAGTATTTGCTCCCTCTGGAGATGACCATCTGCCTTTTGGACAGCTCTCATTGTTAGAAAGCGATTTATGACTGCAAACCTAAATGTTATTGTTTTGCTCTCCTGGTACTCCTGGGTTCTCCCTCAAATAGCACAATCAAATCCTTCCTCCATTTATTAGCCCTTCTTATGTATGACACAGACATTGTTCTTCTCCCCACACTTGTCTTCTCCTCTCTGGCTTACACAGTTTCTTCATCTGATCATCCCATATGATTCTTATTCAGGTCTCTCTGTAAGTTCTTCTTAGAAGATCTGCTTATACATGGAAAGATAGTGAATATTCTTTATATGGGATTCTGTGAACTCCACTGGTTGGTTTTCCTTCCTCTATTGGCATGGAGTTAAATATTTTAAAAGTATTAATAAAGATGCTGATGTTGGAGTTATTGAATTAATTACTAAATGACCTAGTGACACTGGGAGAAGATGAGGTTTAAAAATAACATCCATAAAATGGGAACAAGCTATTCATGGGTGTGTGTGTGTGTATATGTGTACTTTGTTGGTTATTTTATTTATAAATATTGGAGTCGCTTTTCATTATGATAAAGAAAACTATTTGGCTTAATGCTTGCTTTTCATCTCTGGGCTACTGTGGGTTTTGGGGTCATCTATCAATGATTTTGATTTGATTTTTTCCTTAAATACAGAAAACTAACCAGACCACAATTTTTAAAATCACTTATCCCCTCCGAGCTCTGTTACCCAAGGAACAAAAGCAATAAGTTCATCTTTTGCTTTTGTCTGGGTATCTGTCTTACACAAATGGTTTGCAAGTCTTGAAAGGGGACTGGTATTAGAATAGCGCGATCTCTAGATGGCCAGTGGTTTTTAGAGTAGCCAGAGGTGATTGGAACAGAGGTGGTGCTGGTCACCCCTCAGGAATGGCTACGTTAATGCCTGTTAAAAGTAGTGACCAGGGAAGCCACCAAGAAGTTGTCAGGTTGAGACGGAAAATGAGCTGATGCTTGTTTATTGGACTGAATGATCTGCAGGGATGAGAAAATGCAATTAAGGCAAAAACTTGGGCAATTAGAACAAATTGGGATGCTGAGGCCATGCTCGTGACCCTCTCAGTACTTAACCAGAGTCTATTACATTATGTTTTATTCTAAAAATTACATTATGTTTTATTCTATTTGTTCTAT
Organism: Myrmecobius fasciatus; assembly: GCA_023553655.1. Taxonomy (NCBI): domain Eukaryota; kingdom Metazoa; phylum Chordata; class Mammalia; order Dasyuromorphia; family Myrmecobiidae; genus Myrmecobius; species Myrmecobius fasciatus. The sequence goes on from JAJPUD010001273.1 coordinate 211,196, forward strand.
TCTCATTTACATTGGTCTCTGTTGGCTCTCTTCAGTCTCTGAGAAGACAGGAACGCTGTTGATCGCTGATGTTCAAATGAACATGGAAAGGACAAGTGTTAACGACATTAAAAGTCTTTGGGATTGTTGGTTAGGAGAGGTTGGAAGATGGGGTTCTTTGTGTGGCAGCAAGATGCGTTTCTCAGCATCTCCTCTACTTCCCTGTAATAGGGTCCTGACAATAAAGTTATGTAGAGCCAGTCATTCTCCCCTGGGTTCCTTGCCATCTGTCCTCCAGTATTCTCACCTTGAATGGCACCATTCATACCTCTCCATTCCTCTCCTAAGTAAGTTAATCCTCTCAGTTTTAAAACTCTGGCTTGGAGCTGAGCTGTCCTGATTGGTGAGTGAATGAGCTCAAATTTACCTAATCCAATCTCTCCAGCTAGACCATGCTCCTAACCATTTCCATGTAGCATTCATCCCAGGCTTCACTCTGTTCCAAATCTGTTCTAAGATTCATAATCACATACATACTGTCACGTCAGTCTATTAGAGAATGGTTCCATTTGTGTCTCAGTGACGCTTTCTTCCTGGAACAGGCTCTTCTGAATGGGTGGTCTACCATTAAAATATAAGGCTGTTAAGGGTGGGAACTGTTTCATTTTTGTATTTTTATTCCCAGGACCTAACATAGTGCCTGCCATATCTCTAAACATAGCAAGAGATTAATAAAAACCTTTTCATTCATTCATTTTAAGAGAAACCATTTAATTTCATTCTGTTTGAGATACATATCTCAAATGAATGTCTTGCTTTTATGATGATAATTAATATGGTGCACAGATGCAGAATTATAGAGTTTTAGAATTGGGCAGAGTCCTTGAGATTAGTGGGTTACTACAATGCCCTCATTTTTGAACCAAAGTAATTGAGACTCAAGAGTGTTTCAATGACTTACCCCAAATCATCCCTCTGATTAATAGAAAGTATTGAAATTAGTATCAAGATGGCACTATTTTCCTAAATTCAAACTCAGTTTTAGACACTGAGAGCTGTGTGAACCTGGGCAAAGTACTTCACCCTGTTTATCTCAGTTTCCTCATCTGTAAAATGAGCTGGAAAAGAAAAAAAGCAAATTACTCTAGTATCCTTGCCAAGAAATTTCAAGTGCTATCAGAGTCTGAAAAATGACTGAACAACTACAAATGGGAACAGAATCCTGACTTCCTAACTCCCAGTGCATTGTTATTTGAATTCAATTCAACAAGCCTATGTGAAGAATCAGTGCAAGGTTCTGGGAAAAGAAACAGAACAACAATACCAATCAATGCTTCTAGCTCTTAAGAAACTTCTGTTTTACTCAGGAGAGGTTTAAGTTATACATAAAAAAGCAAGAACACTACTAGGTCTGTACCCAAAAAGAGATTAAAAACAAAAAGGAAAAGGATCTCTATGGTCAAAAATATATATTTATATAGCAGCTCTTTTCTGGATGTAAAAAATTGGAAATTGAGGGTATTTGAGTAATAAGTGAATTAAATTGTAGTATATAATTATGATGGAATATTGTTGTGTTATAAGAAATGAGGAGCAGGATGCTTTCAGATAAACATGGAAAGACTTACATGAGCAAAGGGAAATGTACTGCATATAAAGTAACAGCAACATTGGGAGGTGATCAGCTGTGAATGTCATAACTATTCTCAACAATACAATGATCCAAGACAACTCTGAAGGACTTATGATGAAAAATATTATTTATCCCCTGGGGAAAAAAAACTGATGGTGTCTAAATACAGATTGAAGCATCCTTTTTTAAACTTTATTTTTCTTGAGGGTTTTTTGGGTCTATGTTTTCTTTTACAATATGACTATTATGGAAATGTTTTTGCATGACCACACTTGTATAACCTATATCAAACTGCTTGCATTCTCAATGGTGGGGGGAAGGAGGAAGGAAGATAATCTAGAACTCAAAGTTTTAAAAATAAATGTTAAAAATAGTTTTTTTATATATAACTGGGGGGAAAGAAGATGCTAAATAAGAAAAGTGAGAACCAAGTGTGAAGATATATGAAGCGACTTCACAAGACCAAAGGTGCTCAGAGCAGGAGCATTGGGAAAGGCCTGGTGTGGGAGGTGGGCTCCAAAGATAGTCAAAGGCCTGATCGTACCTCCATCAGGGGGACACACCACTTCCCATGAGCATCAAAGCCCCTTTGCTGGTGTTATTACTCTTATTTGTACCAGATTCCCTTCTTTTTCACTTCCTTCTATATGGGCATAAAAAAGCATTTGGGAAATAAAATCCTTGGCCAGTGCTCTGGTGGACCATCAAGGGGCTTGGTCAACAGACCCCATAGAAAACTCAGACTGACAAAGGAAGAAAAGGCAGTTTCTGGCTCTCAATCAGAGCCTTCCAAGATAAATTGTCCTCTGTTGGCCTCGGTGAGCCTGCAGGGTTGTATGGAAGAAATTTCTTCAGGCCGGTGCCTGAAATCTCTGCTTTTCTAGTGTCCTCCAGACCAGGGATTAGCCCTAAAGTGAAAGCATCTTGGAACTTGTTTTTTTTTTTTTTTCCTTTCTGAAATCTCTAAATAACTTAATCCCTGGTTTAAAGGTCTGAGCTGGTGGACGATCAATATTCTGTCACACTGATCTTGAGCAGTGGGTTAGTGATCCTTGCAGGGGCAGAGCTGGGCTCAGCTGGCCAGAGAACTCGTTGATGTGAAGTCTGTGTTACAGTGAGCACCATAGAGAGGGGTCAAGCTGGACCGTGTGGGGGAGAGGTTCCCTGTGGAGAGAATGGGAGTGAATTAGGAACAGCTAATGTGGCTGGTACAGGGGAAAGATAGGAGGTTAATCACCTGGATTCAGAGTCCTGATGTGTCACTGACTTGTGGAAGGCACGCCACTGCTGACCCTCGTTTCCCTATTTTTTAAAATAAAGGGGTCTCTGAGGTCCCTTCCAGCTCTAAATCCATGAACCTACAACCCCTTAGTGTTTGTTTTTTGAGGCAGGAGGGGGAACCTCTGAAAGGAGCAGTCAGCCCTTCATGTGATGGATGTGTGTGTGTGTGTGTGTGTGTGTGTGTGTGTGTGCACACTCCTTGGAGAGTCTGCAGTGGATTTGTGTGCTGCTCTGGAAAAAGAACCCAGAATGTATATTGAAAATGAAGTGGCAGTGATTGTGGGCTCTGCTGAAGGTCCATCAGCCTCTCCCTGGGTCTTCCCAGAACCTTCCAGGATTCCCAAGCCAGCTACTCCATGGGATTTTCTCTGCAATGTTCCTGTTGTGGTTTCTTCATCTTTCCCCTCCTCTCTCTCATATTTCAGGTCTCTTTTATGTATTATTTTTTATATGTCCTTAATCTTTTTATGTGTTATTGTCCTTCATTAAAATGGAAGCTTTCTTCCTGCTTGCATTTGTACTCCCAGAATTAGCACCAGATCTAGCACACAGTAAATGCTTAATAAATGCTGTTGAGTTCGACTTGAAAATTCAAGCAAAAGGGTGGCACAGTGGATAGAGTACCAGCCCTGAAGTCAGGAGGATCTCAGTTCAAATCTGGTCTCAGATACTTAACACGTCCTAGCTGTGTGACTCTGGGCAAGTCACTTAACCCAATTGCCTCAGGAAAAAAAAGAAAAGAAAATTCAGGTGAGAATTATAGGCCCAGCCTTCTGTGACTAGACACACCCTCTATTCTTAGGAAGGGGTTCCTAGAATGGGATTGTGATTTGATGCCCTGAACCCCAATTCTCTGCCCTCTTGAGATGTTTATACTTATTCCTTTTTCCTTCTCCCCTCAAGGATGTTCCCTCACTCCTGCCTCAAAACTGACCTTGTACCATCTGTGAGGGGTGAGAATGGCACCGACCTTCCATTCTTGCTTGCCAATACATTATAGCAGATAAACTGAGGAAGAAAGCATGGAAGCCACTCTTAAGCATTTTCCGCAGTGAGGATAAATGCCTCCAGGAAGGAACTGAACCTGGAGTCCCATTTCAATGGCATCACTTAGAATAGGGCAGCACCTTCTGATTACTGCACTACCATGTCAGCCAGAGGCTCAAGCTTTTGCTCACCCTTTCATGGAGACACAGTGGAGTGATAAGAGTGCTGTTGCCCAAAGTCCTGAGTTCAGGTTCTACCTCTGACCTTTGCAAGCTGTGTGAATGTGAATAAATTACTTAACCCACTTGTGAGATTCAGTTTCTTCCCGTATTAAACGGAGTCTTAAGTTGTTCAGTTGTGTTTGAGTCTTTATGACTTCATTTAGGGTTTTTTGATGAAAGTGGTTTGCCATTTCCTTCTTTCGATCATTTTATGGATGAGAAAACTGAGGCAAGTCTAGGGGAGAAGGAAAAGGTGGAGAGAAGGGAGGGAAAAAACTCTGGAATACAAGGTTTTACAAGGCTGAATGTTGAAAATTATCAATGCATATATTTTGAAAAATAAAAAAGCATTAATTAAAAAAAAAGACAGAAAACTGAGGCAAACAGGGTTAAGTGACTTGCCCAGGATCATACAGCTAATAAGTGGCTGAGGCTGGATTTGAACTCAGGAAGATGAATCTACCTAACTCCAGTCTAGGTGCTCTGTGCACTATGGTACCCTCTATGCTCATAAAATGGGGATAATATCATTCATATCACAGGCTCATTTACTGTGAGATTCAAATGAAGACAATAAATTTTACAATAAATTTTTACAATAAATTATTTTAAAGTATTGTAAATATAGCAGCTATCATGATCCTTGCTGCTCTCAATGAGATAACTACATCCTATACAGAGAGGAAGCCCTGTAGATATAACTAACTTTGAGTGCCCACATAGTCCAGTTTTATAATGTCCAATAATTTATAATAAAAATTATAATAAATAATAAAATGAAGGATTATATGGTCTAGTAAAAAGGCCACAGGTTCTGGACCCAGAAGACTTGGGTTCACCTAAGTTATTTCTTGCTCCTGTGACTTTGGTCAAATCCATTAAGTTCTTTTAGGATTTCATCTTCTCTTCTCTAAAATGAAGAGCTTGCAAGGGATGACCTTTAAGATCTCTCCCACCTCTAAATCTTTAATCAAGAATTTCTTCTTATGATGTATCGATAGAAGGAAAGGACTTGTCTCTTGTGAAATCTAGTGGTTATCTATGTGCATCAGGGAGAATTATGATTCTGAGGTGATTGAAAAAAAAAAACTTAATGTGATTATTCTCTTCATTCCCTTATTCACTTCTAAGTCAATTGAGTGTGTGGCAATATGCCAGGGGGAGTCCATCAAAGACTTACTATTCAATACCAAGGCTTTTTACTGAGAAGAGTCTAGATAATAGGTTAGTGAAGTCCATTGACCAATTGCAGATTGTGGGATCCATCACCAAAATGTCGTTATGATGCTTTGGGGAGAATACTGGGGCTATGTCAACACTCTGTAAGTAGTAATTATCATTAGCCTTTGCTTCATCAAAGAGATGGCTGCATCAAGCCAGAGCCAAATTCAACTTGGGTACCAATAATAAAATTTTAGAGAAGGTAAGTAGCTCCAGAGAAAAGGGGCATGAAACCATGGCATCAGGCTTCTGGTCTAGAGAGGAATATTGGTCAATGTAAGCCTGGGTCATGCTAATTAATAACCCCAAAGCTATCATCCAGGCAAGTCCTGTGAAGAAGGGTCTAGCCATTGCCACAAGGTGCTAGCCAACTTTCAGGACAAAAGCCTTCATGTCAGCCCATCTGAAGTAGCAAGGCACCCTGAAAAAGACAGGAGGTAGCATGGGCTGGAGAAGTCATACCTTCATTACCATCTTGACCATGGCCCATCTCCCCTCAGATCCTGATAAAGATAACCTAGGACCCCAACTTCAAACATCCAGGAAAGAGCCGTGCTTCCAGGTCACTATCCTGAGCCATTTCCCTGTAGAGATATAGCCTGACCACTGATACTACATGGGCTCCTGCAGCCACTGCTGCTGAAGACCCAGAAAAGAAAGTCCTTGACTTTATCAAGTAACTCAACATCAGAAATTGATTAGATTTTATTTTTTTTATTATTAAAACTTTTTATTTGCAAAACATATGTATGGGTAATTCTTCAACATTAACCCTTACAAAGCTTTGTGTTACAAATTCCCCCCCCCATTCCCCATCCCTCCCCTAGATGGCAGGAAATCCACTACATGTTAATTATATTAAAATACTTGACAAATTGAATATATGTATACATATTTCCAGATATCATTTTTGTGCAAGAAAAATCATTTGATTAGATTTTATTAATGGAAATGACATAGAAGAGGCTTAACCATTTGTTTTTCTGCTGCATCCAAAGGATCATGGGAATTTTCCATTTAACTTGCAACTAAAACTTTCTTTGTATGTATCCCTTCCCCCTTTATGAAATGAACTCTCTGAGATCAGGGCTTGGCTTATTTTTTCTGTTCATTTAGTGTATGCTTTATACATAGTAAGCAATTAATAAATGCTTTGTTCATTCACTCATTATTACTTTTAGAATTGACTGGCTGGGTTTTGTATGAATTTCCAGTGACCTTAGTCTATTGTATTAATGAATACTTATTCCTTCATTCAGTTTGAAGTTTGGTATTATGACATAATTAAAATGCTGCTCTTATCTTTTTAAGATGATAAATATATTTGGATGATTATGGACTCCAGACTATCATAGTGTTCTGATTTCAAAAGAATTTATTAGTTGAGTTGTCCAGGATATACTGAGGTCTGTATTTGTCATTGGGTGGGGGAGGATTTGTTTTTTGTTAGTCAATGAAAGATGATGAGCTTATAATGTATAAAATTCTAGCCACTGGGTCATATTGTTCCAGGTATTCAGCAAATGCTAATTTTAAAGCAGGCAGTAATGTGTTGCATGGTTTCTGACATTTCCTTGTATTATCTACTTTAGTTATTAAATTTTGACTCTTTAACAACAGCACATCTGTAGTTTCTGTAGCAGTGACCTGGTTTTGAATTTTTTTCGTGGTACATTACGCTGTTTTCACAATCAAATTTATAGGACAGTTATTTATTCAGCTATTTTTGAACCGATATATTGTTGTCTGAATGTATCTATAGTGGCCTTTTTATTTCACCTTTAGGTCTTAGTCCTTTCATAGGCTCTATTTGTAAATAAACTTTCAGATAGAGTTGGCAAGTCCAATAGCATGCAGCTATTAGACTTTACTATTGCTAGAGGGAAATGATGTCTATGTTACCTAAATTTATTTTTATTATACATATTACATATATTTATTATTATTATTACCTTGTTCTGAGAATAGTTTACAATCTTTTCCCCTTTTGATGAAAATGTATTCATCTTTCCAGAGCTTCCTTGAATTAATTGGCTTTTTGTTTCATTAATATGGCATAAGTTTTTGTTAGGATTTTACCAAAATAGTTATGGTCCATTTTATAGACATGGTGCAAACGTGTATACTATCATTGTCCAAATTAAATGTGAATTATTTAAATTTTCTGAAAAGATACATTAAATCGATATTTATGTTGGTGTTACAGGGTTTAAACCTGTTTTTCCCATTGTGCTTAGATTTTTGGTATGCTAACACATCTCTTAACATACTCATTCATAAATTTCCCCTTGATAATCTTATATTCAAAGTGTTATGTCTGGAGGACAAGAAGATATTTGTCGGTATAGTCTTTGCTCATAAATTGTTTTTTAATGTGACTTTCAGATTTGAGCTGGAGATCTTCATTGTCTAGTTTTTTTAGCCATACAGAGAAACTTTTATACTTTACACAAAAATTTATATCCTGGGATGTAGGTGCTATTGTTATATCCATTTTACATATGAACAAACTGAGGCAAACAGAGCTGAAGTCTAGTATAATGTAGCTAATGAGTTATTTAAATACAATTTTGAATTCAGGTCTTTCTGACTCACAGTAAAGCTCTCTATCTATTATACCAACTAATTGACTACACTATATTTTATCTTAAAGAAATCAGGAATGTACTTATTTACTATATGTGTCTAGAAAGATGAAAAAGAAGTAGGAAGTAAACATTTTTGTTATTGTATTCATTTTTAAGATTTAATCAAAGTCATATTGAAAACGTTCCTGCCCTCAGAGAGTTTACGATCTAGTTAGTTAAGATATGGTGTGCTAGAGCAACTTTTGCCTTTGACTATTTAAAAATTCGCATGACTCCATCTCCCTCCTTCCCTCTTTCTCTCTCTCCTTACCTTCTCCTCCTCCTCCTCCTCCTTCTCTCTCTCTCTCTCTCTCTCTCTCTCTCTCTCTCTCTCTCTGTCTCTCTCTGTCTCTCTATTTTTCTTTCTCTGTCTGTCTCTTACATACAAATACACACACAATCTCTTCAGCAGTTAACGCAATAGAATAAAGTAGACAAATAAAAAGTAACATATCTTAGATGTTTTCTCAGCCATCATATGGAAATCCTAGAGATTCAGTGGGTGTGTGGATGGGTAGTGGAGCTGAGGAATCTGTGAGGCTTTTCCAATTTTATTAGCAGTGTAGTACAGTGGAAAGAATCTTGTCCCTGGAGTCAGAGGACTAGCGTTATAATCCTACTTCTGACAGTGTGACTTTATCTAAGTTACTTAACCTTCCCCCTTCAGTTGCCTTATCTTCAAAATGAGGTCATTGGACCAGATGGCCTCTGGGATCTCTCTCTTTTCAGGCCCATGATATTTTAGTTAACCAGATATAGATTTCTCACTACACCACTGGAGAGTCTACGTATTACAAGGAGTCTGTTCAATGATGAACTTTAATTACTCCAGAAGGAGCATGTTGTAGCTCTGGTGAATTCGCTCCATTTGCTTGCTGGCCACTCATGGGTGTGGACTGAGAAACTTCACCAAGGAGACTGGGCATCAGGTCTCAGTTCTGAAGAGTGTTAGGGTGATTTTGAGGCTGGCTGCAGCTCTCTGAGCCCCAGAACCCTTGGGAAGACTTGTGAATATTAGTCCGTGGCATCTGCTATGTTAACCAGAATTGTTCTTGACATGGCAAATTACCATTTATGAGAAATACAAGACATTTGTTTAGTGATTTATTTCCAGGAAACTTGTGCCCTGACAAATGGGAGTAGCCTGCTTTTCAATTTTCTGGAAAATTGCTTCCATTCTTAAATTTCTCTAAGCAGCATGGATCAGTGATGATTCACTCACACACATGCAGGTCCACATACACATACACACAATGGACACCTGCCTCCTGATGACTTAAATCAAAGCCAACATGTTTGTCATGGGTTTTTGTCACATTCTTTCAGAAGTGATCCCTTCCCCTCTCAGAATCCTTTTCCTCCTTCTTACTGACTTGGACTTCTCCTTCTTGGAGTTTGATGTACCTTCTATGTCAAATTTCCCTTTGTGTCGGTCATCTCATATGCCCAGATCGGATTCCTACTCACAAATTGCTTCTTTTGACACCACCTCCTCAAATCCCCCAAATCTAGGATTGTGAAAGATTGGTGAATTCCATGAACTGCATTGTTTCTCCTTGACAGAGATTGCACCTGTTTTTGTAATTTACCTGGGCCATTCTCATGTCGAGCTTTCCATAAATCCATCATGGTGGAAATGGTATCCACCTAATATATTGGAGATCTTTCTCATATTCTCTGGTGTGGAGTTCAGTGGAGCACATGGGCTCTTTTTTAAGGAGTTGTGTATTTCTTGAATGGCACTTCTGCTCTCATAATTTCTGGCTTGTGATGTGATATATCCCCTTCATGCCTTCTGGTGTATCTCCTCGAGTGATCTTTGATTGTATTTCTTTGGAGTCACAGGATTTCATGACCTTAAATCATCAGAATCATGGGATGAATATAATACTTCAAAGGATGGGCCTTTGTTTCAGGGAGAAACTTTGGGTCAATTGTGAAAAGTTGTGCAGTTTCCCCAAACCATCCAGCTCACTATCCTCCTTGTGTTCAGTTCTAGGTCTCTTGCATTATTCTTTTGCAATATCTGCCCAAGATACATATCCTGCTGATTTGATGATCCTAGTATCATAGATTTAGAGATAGAGAGGACATAGAGTTCAAATTTTAAGTAGGCCAGGACCTGTATTTTGTGTGATATTTATAAGACAGGGTAGATGCTAAATTATTCAGCATTCGGGAACAAGACCCAAATATAAAATTAAGAGCATGTTGATGCGATGAAAGGTCACACAACTAGGAAAGAAAATGTTGGGCTTTTAAAAGTAGTTCCATTCCTAAGCAATTATGTGATCTTGGGTGAGTCACAATCTCTGAGCCTCCATTTCCTCATCTGTGAAATGAAATAATTGTCCCAAAGAATTAGTTGTGAGCTCAACTAAGACAACTTGTATGAAAAGTCTTGGGACCAGAGTCTTTCTCTAAAAGGAAGATGATATGAGATTCTGCTGAAGTAAAAAAAAAAAGGCTGGGTTTGAACCCATGGAGATGAGCCTTCCTGATTCCCCAGTGCACTATGGTGTCACCTAGCTGTTCAGTTAAGAAATACGCAATACAAAAATAAATGGCGGCAGTGTCCCCTAACTGCAATTCAGCTTGCACCCCAATTCCCACAGGGATGACAGAGTTAAGGACTATTCGGTTAAAGGGTGACCCTGGCAGACTACAGCCCCTCCTCTGTTCACAGCTTCTCCTGCATGAGAAAATATATGAAAACGTGGCACTTTACCTTAAAAAAAACCTTGAAGTATAGTAGCAAAGTTCATTTGGAAAAACAAAAGGTCTAGAATTTCAAGGGGATTAATGAAAAAAAAAGGCTGAAGATGGTGGACTTGCTGTACCAGATCTAAAACTATATTATAAAGCAGCGGTCATCAAAACCATTTGGTACTGGCTAAGAAATAGAGTAGTCGATCAGTGGAATAGGATAGAATCACAAGACAAACTAGGCAATAACTATAGCAATTTGGTTTTTGATAAACCCAAAGACCCCAGCTTTTGGGATAAGTATTCACTATTTGACAAAAACTGCTGGGAAAACTGGAAACTAGTGTGGAAGAAATTAGGGTTTGACCCACATCTAACACCACATACCAAGATAAGATCTAAATGGGTTCATGATCTGGATATAAAGAGTGATTTTGTAAACAAGTTAGAGGAACATAATATAGTTTACCTCTCAGACCTGTGGAGATGGAATAAATTTATGTCCAAAGAAGAACTGGAACTTTTAATTGAAAACCAGATAGATAACTTTGACTATATTAAGTTAAAAAGTTTTTGTACAAACAAAACCAATGCAGACAAGATTAGGAGGGAAGCAATAAATTGGGAAATCATCTTTACATTTAAGGGTTCTGATAAAGGTCTCATCTCTAAAATATATAGAGAATTGTCTCATATTTATAAAAATTCAAGCCATTCTCCAATCAATAAATGGTCAAAGGATATGAACAGACAATTTTCAGAGGATGAAATTAAAACTATTTATAGTCATATGAAAAGGTGCTCCAAATCACTATTGATCAGAGAAATGCAAATCAAGACAACCCTGAGATACCACTTCACACCTGTCAGATTGGCTAAAATGACAGGAATAGTTAATGATGAATGTTGGAGGGGTTGTGGGAGGGCTGGGACACTGATGCATTGTTGGTGGAGCTGTGAACGGATACAGCCATTCTGGAGAACAATTTGGAGCTATGCTCAAAAAGTTATCAAACTGTGCATACCCTTTGACCCAGCAGCATTTCTATTGGGCTTGTATCCCAAAGAAATCATAAAGGAAGGAAAAGGCCCCACATGTGCAAGAATGTTTGTGGCAGCCCTTTTTGTAGTGGCTAGAAACTGGAAATTGAATAGATGCCCTTCAATTGGAGAATGGCTGAATAAATTATGGTATATGAATGTTATGGAATATTATTGTTCTGTAAGAAATGACCAGCAAGATGATTTCAGAGAGGCCTGGAGAGACTTACATGAACTGATGCTGAGTGAAATGAGCAGAACCAGGAGATCATTATACATGGCAACAACAGTACTATATGACGATCAATTCTGATGGACATGGCTCTCTTCAACAATGAAATGTTTCAAACCACCTCCAATTGTTCACTGAAGAAAGCCATATACACCCAGAGAGAGGGATGCGAAATGTGGACCACAACATAACATTCTCATACTCCTTGATTGATGTTTGCTTACATTGTGTTTCCTTTATCTGATATATCGTTTGTGTAGATAAGATTTTTCTTGCACACCAATGATAAGTTTGGAAATATGTATACATATATTCGATTTGCCAATATTTTAACATAATTAACATGTAGTGGATATCCTGCCATCTAGGGGAGGGGTGGGGAGTTGGGGGGAAAAATTTGTAACGGAAAGCTATGTAAGGGTTATTGTTGAAGAATTACCCACACATATGTTATGCAAATAAAATAAAAAATTTAAATAAAAAAAATTAAAAAAAAAATCTTGAAGTTTGCTTGTGGCAGTGACATTGGAAGAGTTACAGCTTGTGGGTTATTCTGAAGAAGTGCTTTTGGCATTCTATGTATTCCTCACAAATGGAGTCATGAACAAGCAAACTTGAAATCATCCTCATCCCTCTCATGTCACCTCCATGTCAGACACGCTATCCTGCCACTCGCCACCTCCAGCCTAGTGACTTTCCATCGTCCTTTGGCTGGTTTGTAATTTTGATTCTTGGTACACTTTTTACCCCCTTCTAGTTTAAAGTCAGTATTTATATGCCCTGAAAATCACAAGGTAGAGACTTGGGTGCTCGTTGTGTTTCAGGTAGATTTTTTCCTTCTGTTGAGTCATGATACCTTCACACGTTTTCTCCAAATCTGGCCTCTGGAGCTTAGGCTGTGATTCTGAACACTTAGTCATCCCTCTGAGAAGAGCTCTGATTTGTGCCTTGGACTGAGCCCCAGGGTGGGAAAGATTTTCCAGCCTCTTTTCATTTCCTCTCCTTCCTGGAGGTTGAATAAGTGAAGGAAGATGAATAGATGAATATGTATAAGGTGGAGATGTCCTCTCCAGGTTCTCTTGTTTTTAAGTGGCTTCTTCCTAGTTTCAATGCCTCAGATACAGTGCATTAATTACAGAAGGATCAGGCCCGCTAAGTAAGCTGCTGATAAATCATCCAATAATTGGTTAGCCAAGACCTTTGAGGCGCTTGCTACCGTACTTGGTGCTGAAATCTAGAGATGATGGCCCAGCTCCTGCTTTCAGGCATCTTAGCATCTTTTGATGATGTAGAATAGTAGGAAGAGTCCAGGATTCAGACTGCCTCTGCTACTCCCAGCTGGGGACATTGAGCTCAGGGGACAAAGGGCTGGATTTGGAATCAAATCCCACCTCAGCCACTTAATAACTCAGTTACCTTGGACAAGTCACTTACCTTTTCCAGATAATTTTTTTTTCATCTGTAAGATGAGAGGGTTCCATTTGATGACCTCCAAAGTCCTTTCTATCTGTGAATATAGGATATTACCAGATGTCATTTCACCCCAGTTTTCTCTTGTGTAAAGGGGTTAAACAATATGATCTCTAAGGTTCCTCCACTTTAAATCTATGATCCAATAATCTATGACAGACAGACAGATCATTGGAATACAAGGTGATGAAGACAAGTCAAAAAAACCATAAGCATTTATCACACATGACTATGAAAAGATTATGGAGACATCATGGGAGAGGTTCAGGGAGGTTATGTTTCTTTATATGGATTTTAAGGCAAAGGAAGGATCATGTGCTAAATGTGGTAGGAGGAGGCCACTAGTGAAAATGTATTGAGGCTTAAGGGATCCAGTTTGGTTGGAATATGGCTTATAAGGGACAAGTGTCCTATAATATTGGGAAGGTAGGTTGGAATCATATTAGCAAAGACCACAAAAGTCTGACTCAGGAGTTTGTATTTTATTATAGAGCTACAGAAGCCTTTGGAGTAAAGGAGGAGAATGATCAGACCTGTGGGTTAGAAAGGTTCTTGATAGCTGTGTGAGGGATGGATTGGAGAGAAGAGGAAGAGAAGGTAGGGGGGTCTAGAACAATTGCTCAGACCAATTGCAGGTAAGAAATGAAGAAGGCGTGACCTAGAGTTGTGGCCAGTGGTCAATGGGAAAGATGGAACTTGATGAAAGATCTGCTGCAGGGATGAGGGAGAGGGAAGAGTGAAATGATTCTGGAGTTTGGAGTCTGTCTAATCAGGGGATCCCATAACAGAGACCAACCCAGGAGATAGTTGCTTTCCAGATTCTATGAAAAATAAAGGACAAGAGCTTGAACCAAACTAGACCTGGGACTGTGGGGTGACTTCCTGAAATAAAATAGTGGTCCTGTGAGTGGAGAGAAGGATGGATCTGAGATGAGGCAGGGATAGCATTAATATTCCTTGGTAATATGTTGGATATTGGAGGAGAGGGAGAGTAGAGAGTCAGGAATGACTCTTAGTTTATAAAACTTTCTAACTAGAAAGGCAGTGGTGCTCTCAATGGAAATATCAAAGTTCAGAGGAGGCAGGGGTTTATAGAGCAGATAATGAGCTGTTTTGAAATTATTGAGCTTGAAATGCTATTGATGATGTAGGCCTAGAATTTAACAAAGAGGCTAGGGCATGATATTTGCCTAGAGATCAAAATAAAATTCATAGGAACTGAGGAGATCAGAAACAGACACAAGAGGAAGAGAAAAAAGGAGAGATCAGAATAGACTCTTGGGAAACAGCCTCAGTGGAAGGGCAAGAAATGAATGATGATCCAGCAAATGAAATTGAAAAGACTCAACCAGACAGATGGGAGAGAAGGACCAGGAACACAATGTTTTGGAAGCCAAGGATGGAGAGAAGATGCAGGAATGGAGGATGGAGAGGAGGATCTAATAGTGGTAAAATGACAAAGAGCTTAAAAAAAGATAAAAAGTGAGAAAAGTATAGGGGACAAAGGAGAGGAGAAAGGAAGAAGGGAATAAGGAGGAAAAGGGAGAGAATGAGGGCAAGGAAAAGAGGAGATAAAGAAGCAGAAAGGAAGAGTATAAGGAGAATGCCTAAAAAGGCAAACTCCTGGAGGAGATGAAAGTGGATGGGAGCAAAGACACAAATACAAGGTTTGACTCTGGCAAAGAAAAGGCCTTCCCCAAGATTGGAGGAAGGGAGAAGACAATAGGGAAGGTTATTGTTGTTGCTTAATCGTGTCTGACTCTTTGTGACCCCATGAAGCTCACTGTCTATAGGATTTTCTTGGCAAACATATTGGAATGGTTTACCATTTCCTCCTCCTCCTGTAGTTTAAGACAAAGAGAGACCAGATTTTAATTTAGTTCTTCCTGACTCCAAGCCTCAGTGCTTCTATTGCCTCTGAATATGTTTAGTGTATAGTTGTAGTGGGAAAGAAGAGGAAGCTCATGAAGGATGGAGAGCCTTTTTTTCTCAGAAAAATGGAATACAAGGTGGTTTACTAATAAAAAGTGGGGAGAGGATGGTAGGGAGTTGAAGAAAGAAGATTTGAGATAGCTCCTACAGGGATTGGGATAGAGAGTTGATTAAGAATAAAGGGCCTCTGTGCATTAATGAGGACCCAGATTTTTGTCCTACTGTGAAATTTTCCTTAGGCACCAACCAATTGGTTGGTTTCAAAAAGGGCCCAGAATTGAGTTTTGTGAGCAAGTCAAAGGTGGACGATTCAGTTCTATAATTATAGCCTGGAGGAGTTCCTAGAATCATAAAACCTTAGAACTGGAAAGGACCTTCGAGACCATCTAACCTAACTGCCTAATTTCACAGATGAGGAATCTGGACCCCAGAGATTGGGCAGTGTGTTCCTAGTGAGCTATTCTTTTTCTGTTTAATTAAAGAAAAATCTCATAATAGAAATCAAAAGTATTGGATAGGCCAGCCTAGAGGATTGCTCCTAGTTCCAACTAAAAATAGTTTCCAGCTATGTTAGACATATTCTGGGTAGTGATAGAAAGAAGACTGAATCTGAGTCAAAAGAACTAGCCTTGACCATTAACAGCCACTAGATATGTGACTGTGGGCAAGTCATTTAATTTCCCCAAATTTCAGTCTCCTCGTCTATAAAATAAAAATGAAAATATCTATATCATTTGCCTCAAGTGTTCATTACACAGTTTACAGCACTGACATAGTGTTATCATTTGAACTGTATAATTGCTAAGTTATAATAAATTACCCACAAGTTCAAACCACTTTTACTTTCCAGAAAGAGCATCAGCTGAGACTGGCAAAAACTGAGAGCTTAATATCCTGGCAGGGGTAACTTTCTATAATAATTACGGCTTTAGAAATATCCTGATTGAAAATATTAAAGAAGAGGCAACAAAAATAACTGAAGGCTGTGTTAATTCTGTGGGCTGCATACAGTGATACTTAGCATATTTATTAATCGAGGGCAATTTTTCTATCAAACTGTAATAATATAATGACAGCTTTTAATGTGAAAGAAAGCTCCAGACAGCTCTGAATTCACGTGAGATCCCAGCAACAACTTGACTTGAGCTGACAGGTGAATTTTCACTGCATGTCTCTCTCTCTAGATCTTGGGCTGCAATGAGCAGGAGGTAGCTAACGATCTGATGTGATCTGGGGCCCCATGGCTCTGGTTTCCATTTCGACCCGTTTCTATGGTTTCTCGCCCCAGCTTTTGAAATTTCACATTTGGAGATTGATTTCTTTGGTTTGTCAGTCAGTCTGTTAGTCAGTCAGTTAGCAAATGTTTATTAACACACATTATGTGTCAGATACTTTGCTAAATGCTGACAAAGAAAAACAAAAATAACCCCTTCCCTCAAAGACCTTACATTCTAATTCTGTATTCAATACACAAAAAGAAGCTGAAAGAGAGTTAGGAAGGTTAGAGGTAAAGAGTGAGGGCTCCCAGCATAAGGCAGCTAGGTGTAAAATGATGAAATGGTTGCTTTTGGTGCCTTCCTTGTGTGGAGGATCTGGAAGGAACTCTCTAATTTCCAGCTTCCACTCTCTGCGCCATAGAGAAGGAAGGACACCAGATACAGAGGGTACTAATGAGTTAGCTTTACTCTTTCAAGTAAATATTTTTGATTGGTTCAATCATTGAGCCTTCTCAGTTGCTTATACTTCAGCATGATTGAACTCATAAGGAGGATTTGCTAGGGAATGAGTAAACAAAACACAAGGATGAAATGGAAAAAACGTGTAAAAGACTTTGCAATAGTTAAATGCTCTATATATCCATAGGGGATGGAAAGATTTCAAAGACAAAGTGACTGTTTCAGCATTTTTAAATGGCCTTCATGTATTTGGGATAATTAAGCTTAATTTAATGGCCATTTATTGAACATCTAGTATATGGAAGGTGTTAGAGGAGCTATACTATGAGTTCCTGGAGAGTAGGGACCCTTCTTCTGATGCTAACTACCAGTGGCTTTGGATAAGCCATCTGTGAAAAGAAGGAGCTGGACTAGATGGTCTTTGGGCTCCCTTTTGTTTCTAGATCACCATTTCTGCTCCCTTCACCTCATGTAGAAAGATAAATAAGTTGCACTATTATTTCCTTTTCTCAAGAAGTTTATGATCAAGAGAGATCTACACAAATATTTGTAATAAGTAAGGAGTATTTTTAAGTGCTGTGGGAGAGGTCCAAACCAGCACTATAGGAGGGTTTTAGAGAGTAGAGGAAAATGGGATAGTACCTGTCAGTTTAGCCATACTTGGGAAGATTGTATTTTCAATGGATAACTTATTAGGGTCTAGCTATTTGTAATGTTATCTTTCTCTTATGACCCATCCCTAACCTTAAATCAAAACAAGATTATCAGAAAAGAATAATGAATTAAATGACTGAAATCAGGAGATGGTTTATTTTAATATTTAATTATTTTAATATTTAATTATTTAATTTAATTATTTTAATGAAGTTAGATCTCCTTGATGAAAAAACTGATCATTTCTTTATAATGGGAATTATTTCCTCAATGACTCTCAAAATTGAAAGTGCTTGAAAGCCAAAAATGATTTTGCTAATGAAAGAAAGGCGATTTATAGGTGACTTGGTTAGAGTAGAAGCAATGAACAAATATAAAGACACATGGTGACTTAGTGACAGAAGCACCAGCAGCTTTCCTATTCTTCCTTTACTTTTTTTCTCCCTCTTCTCTGATAGCTAGGTGAGAAATTAAACTGGACCTAAGATAGATATTGATTAATGATGTAATTGTCATGTTTGCTGGAATGATCAGACATCTCTGGCCAGAAGTTTCTGTTAACAATATAATTCTCAATTAATTGAAGTAATTTTGATGGATCATTTTCCTTGAAAGACACATTTCTTGGATATACTTTTTCTCCTTGTATTCTGACGTTGGCAACAAAATTGTCTTCATTTATTCAATATACTTCAGCTAGTCAGGGACCCTTTCATCTACTTGGTTAAGAAGATGTGGCAAAGTTCTGGCTGAGGAGGGATGGCTGCTGTGCTTCCAGTTCCTGCCCTTTAATAATTGGGGCAGAGAATGTGGAAGCAGAAGCCCAGGACCTCTGAATCTGCCTCACACCCAAAAGGATTTCTTCTAGGACAAAGCTGACAAGTAGCCCTTAAGCCTCTTTTCACATCAAGATCTTGGGAAAAGATCACTTTTCCAGGCAGCCTTGGGGTAGCTCTCATTCTTAGAAGTCTTTTCTCACATTAAGTCTATTGATTTATTTGATCTATTGGACAATTTAGCCTCCTTGTCATTTCCACTGATTTCTTCTTGTTGCTAACGACAACAGAACAGATCTACACTAAAACCTCCTCCTTTCCACATGACAGGCTTTTGGATAGTGGAAGACTCTCCTGTGTCCTTTGGACTTCTTCCGGGGTAGACGTTTTCAGTGCTTTTAATTAATCCTCATGTGTAATTGACTTGAAACCCTTCGCTTTTTTGTCCTCATATGAATGCTCTCCTGCTTATCAAGGACCTTCTTAAAATGGGAGTTCCAAGAATCGAACCCTAAGTTGTACTCCTACATCAGCACCTGCTAGCTGTGTGATTTGGACAAGTCCTTTCACATTTCTCAGGCTCATTTTACTCTTGTGTAAAATAGGGATAATAATGGTATCTCTCCCTCACAGAGTTGTGGGGATCAAATAAATTAATATATGGAAAGTGTTTTTCAAACCTGAAAACACTACATAAAAGCCAGCTATTATTATTGTTATCATTTTGTATATATACAAATCTATCTATCTATCTATATTCAGACACACACAGAGACATACACACACACGCTTGATTGATGTTCCCTTTTTTTGTTAGGGAACTGGGTGGTGCAGTGGACAAAGCTCTGGGCTTAGACTCAAATAGACCTATGTTCAAATTCCCCTTCTGACAGTTAACAAATATATGATCCTGGCAAATGAAATAACCATTCTCTCCCTCAGTTTCCTCATCTGTAAAATGAGAATTTTAATAATACCTACTTCCCTGAGTTGTTGTGAGAATAAAATAAGAGAGTCTGTGTAAAGTACTATTTAAATCCTAGGGTTTTGTTTTTGATTTTGATTTTTTTTGGTATTACTAATGCTTTTTTTTCACTGATCCTCTTTTTCTTTGCTTAAATGATTAATATAAACGCTAAAGAATATTAGGCCAAGAACAGATCCCTGGGACTTTCTATAGGATATTTCCTTTCTCGTTGCCATTAAAATCATTGAAAATGGTCATTCTCTGGGCACATTGCAACAGTTCTAAATTCATGTCTCTCCATCTTTGCCAAGAGAATAAGCATAAAATGTTCTTATTAAGTACTTTGTTAAAATTTAGGAAACCTAAAGTTTTTCAAAGCTTGTTGTGTGGCTTGATATAACCTTGCAGAAGCCATGGTAGTTCTTTCTAGGTTCTGCTTTCTTTTGTTTTCACTTTAAAATTATATTACATTTTAAAAAATTTAACAAAAATCTTCTTTCCCTCCAACTTCACTCAAAATAAAGAAAAATGAAACCTTTGCAGTAGATTTGCATAATCAAGTAAAACAAATTGATCACATACAAAAATATATGTCTCACTCTGAACTCAGAGTCCCTGATCTTCCTGAAGATCCTTTGTATTCAGGACTGGTCATTGCATTGGTAAGAGTTCTTAAAACTTTCACAGTTGTATGTCTTTACTATAGTTGTTAGAAAATGGATTTTTCTCTTGGTTCTGCTCACTTCATTCTGCATAATTTCATACCAGTCTTCCAAGCATTCTCTAAAATAGCTTTTTTCTTCATATTTTACTATAAAATGGTACTTTATCACATTAATATACAGATTAAGCATGGAAGCAATAGTTATTATTTTACTGTGTTTAGCTATACTCCAATTTCTAGTTCTTTGCCACTACATAAAGATCTGCTATAAATATTTTTGTACATGTGGGTTCTCTTCTTCTTTCTTTCATCTCGTTGGGGTATAGACTTAATAGTTAAATTGATGGAGCAAAGGACATGAAGTTTTTCATTCAACCTACCTTCCACAATTGGTTCCTATAATAGCTGGACCAGTTTACACCTGCATCAACTATGTATTATACTGATTTTCCAATTAGTCATTTTCTTTATTTAAAAAAAATGTTAACATGATGAGTATGAAATAAAACCTAGGAACTGTTTTAGTTTACATTTTAAAGTAAATTTTAAAATATTAGTTCTTTGGAGCATTTTTTTGCATTTTATTCCTTCTTCTGAAAACTGCCTTTTAAAATCTTTATTGTTTCATCACTTCAGTCATGTCTAACTGTTTGTGATTCTACTTGGGGTTTTCTTGGGTGATTTTTCTCATCACTTCCTTTTTTAGATATTCTCGATCATCTATTTCATAATGCTATCTATCTGATTATTCCAAGAATCACAATTAAGATTAATCACTTAGAATCTGAGATCTTTTTCTCTTCCTTTTCTTGAAAATAAAATCTATATTTGCTTTTTTTGTAGTCCTATAAAAACATCTCTCATTTCCATAATTTTACAAAATTAGTTTCAGTCAGTACATCACATCTGCCATGTTTCTCAACAATAATTATCTGAATTTGGCAACTTAAATTTTTATAGGACAACTAAGATGCTCTCTTAAAACCTCCCTATTTACATTAGGTATTAGTTCCTAGAGGGAAAGCAGGGCATAATGGATAGAAAACCAATCTGAAAGTCAGGAAGATCTGAGCCCACTCCTACTTCTGACACTATTAGCTAAGGGATCCTGGACTAAGGGTCATTTTACCAATAGAGAGCTGGTTTGCCTTCTCCACAAGCTCTTTTTGCCAATGACATCAGATTTCATAAAAAATAGGTTCTTCTTGGACATTTATGTTCTACCCTTTCCTGTCTGGAGATTATTCTTGGCAGAATCGTCTTGAAATTCTTGTCATTGTAGTTTCAGAACCTAGTGCAATGCCTGGCACAGAGCAGCTGCTAAAGAAATACTTGTTGGTTGATTGGCAGAGAAACTGAAGCAAAATAAGCTTCAAGTGACTCTTCCTTCTCTCTTTTCAAGTTTCCTCTTTGCATCTGCCTAGGCAGTAGTCATAGCCCTCCTTTGAGGCGCCTTTTCCCCCCTTCTTTGAAGTGTTGTGGTTGTGGGTACTCATAGCAATGTGACTAAAAATATCTTTTTTGTTGTTCTTAGCTTTCCTTGCCAGCTTCAATATGTTCTGAGTTTCAACACTCTTGTCATAAATATAAGTATTGTGCTGTGCTTGGTATATTCACCCTCTGTTACCTGTCCTTACCTCAGCCTTCTGCACATGGCTTTTTCAAATTCATTTTGTGGGTAAATTCTCTGTGTGTTCCCTTTAATCTTTCCAAATAACGCTCATTTTCCCATTTCATCAGAATTACTCCCCTTTGTGTTTTGAGAATTTTATTCTTGCCTGTTTTCCATCTTTTCTCATCTGACTTCCTGAATAGAATTTTGTTCCACATAATCCTAAGTATATTTCCTCTGAATGCTTTGAAATTTGCTCTTCTAAAATATAGGGTCCATGTAATAGTATGCTAGGCCTTCCTTCTCCAAGGATAAACTCCTTCCTTTTTCTTCTCTTTAGAAGGATGCAGTCATTTATCTCCAAGGTCCCCCCCTACCCTGCCCATGCCAGCCATATCAGCCAATTTTTTCTCTGATAGAAAATCACATCTAGAATGTAATTTTCCCCTTCTTAATCCTTCCAACTTCAAAAGGATGAAAATGTCATTACGTTAATTCAGGAAGTTATTAGTATCATCACTTTGGGGAGAGAGTAAGTGATAGCAGGTATCTGGATAACTAATGTCTCCCATTGTTGCTATAACAGTCATCTTTGCCAAGCGTATATAGTATGTTTCCCAAACTCTTTGTCTGTTTCTTTCTTCTTAGGTAGTCAGGACTATGCTCTGATGGAAAACATGCTTCTTTTCATTCTTTCATTCATCTTTACCCAAATGCTTTCCTTTATGCTGCTCTCATTCTGGTCCTAATATTTCCTCAAATCTCTCTCCTTCTCCCTCTCCCTCTCCCTCTCCCTCTTCTTCTCCCTCTCCCTCTCCCTCTCTCTCTCCCTCTTTCTCTTCCTCTCCCTCTCCTTTTCCCTCTCTCTCTTCCTCTCCCTCTCCCTCTCTCTCTCCCTCTCCCTCTCCCCCCCTCTCCCTCTCCCTTCTCTCTCTTGTTCCTTTGGAATAAGCCATACTCATCTTGAACCATATTCTAATCATTTTAGTCATCAAATCTGTGAGGTTAAATTTGCTTCCTTGTGAAACAATCTTGAGTTCATCTTGATTTTTGCTTATAATTTGTGCACTTGTATAAAGACATTTAGGGATATGGGATTTTACTATTGTTCCCTTTCTTGTATTTTTTTTCAACTATGAATCTATGTTTTTCTCACATATTATTCTCCTTCTACACAAGAGGTATTCTCTATGACATTAAATTTGGTGAACAAATCCCTAATTTTATAGAGGTGGAAACTGAGACTCCAAAAAGCTAACTGACATAAATTGGCATTGGAACCAGAATTTGAATCCAGGTTTTTGGATCCCAGTTCTACCACATCACCTCTCTGTGTGTTTGTTGTTTGGGTAGACATTATTTTCAAGGTTACTTCCTGCTTTAAAATCTTGATTACATTCACAGACACTGACTCCATAGGGAACATATCATCTCTTTTTTTCCCCCATGCCTGCCAGCATGAATGTACTTGTGCTTAGCTCAAGATAGTTCAGAATGCCTGGGAAATGAGTTACGTTTTACTTTGTTATCTTGGGAGCTTTGCTCTGAGGGACCCAAATGGATCTCTGAACACAAAAATTTTGCTGGCTTCGCATGTTATTTTGAAATGCATTGGGGAGCCTGGAGATATGCAGTTGTATACTAGCTCAGCTATATATTAGCTGTGAGACCACAGGCAAGTCACCTAACCTATTTGGACCCCACTTCTCGAAGCTGTTAGTGGGACAATAATACTCACAGGAGTGTTGTGAGAAAAGCTATTTTAAATTTTAACTCACTCCAAAAATGGGAGGTAAGGAGGCAAGTGGGACCCTGAGTAGCTGAAGCCCAGCCAGTGTTTCTCTTTCAGACTCTGAGGGTCATTGAAAGGATTCTCTCTCTTTTTCTATTCTTTTCTTTTTTTGCTTAGGCAATTGGGGTTAAGTGACTTGCCCAGGGTCACATAGCTAGGGAATCTTAAGTGTCTGAGACCAGATTTGAACTCAGGTCCTCCTGACTTCAGGGCTGGTGCTCTATCCACTGTGCTGCGCCACCTAGATGCCCCTCTTTTTCTATTTTCTCTGAAATATCTTTTGTATCCAGCTTCAATCTGCTTTCTTGGGCAGAGTATCACCAATGAACCACTCCCATAAGTTTTAGGTTGCTTTTTCAGTTGCTACCATTGTAATCAGGAGATTAGAGAAAACTCAAGGAACACTGGTTGACACCTCCACCTGATTTCTGCTCCCATTTTAGCTGGCCTTTGTGCTAAATTACAAAACACTGGCACTACCATGTTCCTTATTGAATACAGCACAAAACTAGGAAGTTTGGAAAACAGATGAATTATACTGTCTGACAATATGAACATAGAAAGAGCATGCCCTAGTGATTTTACATTTTTCATTAAACATACTATTTTTCCTTCACAATAGATATCACTCTATTTCTTCTTTGCCAGCACCAGTGTTGATAGATATATTGGTAATAGAGAATCACAGAATCTTAGAGGGAGACATGAACATACCCAAGTGGTCATCTACCCTTTTCTTAAAGACTTCCAGTGATTCAGAATTCATAAGATCACAGAATTGAGGATTGGAAAGGACTTTTTTGGCCACCTAGTCCATTACACACACAGGAGGAATCCCCATAACAACAAGTAATCCTTCATTCTCTGCTTCAGGTCTTCCCAGCAAGGAGTCCATCACCTCCAGTGTCAGTCCATTGAATTTTGGGGGGAGGGGCACCTTTCATCCTTAAGAAGCTTTTCCTAACATTAAGCCTAAGATGGCCTCTTTCCAACTTCCACTCATTGCTCTTAGATCTGCTTTCTAGGATCAAGAAAAAAAAATCTTCTGTATAAGAGCCTTTCAAATACTTGAAGATAGTATCTCCCACTTAATATTTTCTTTCTCAACCTAAACATCATAAGGACCTATAACCAATTCTTGAATAGCACAGAGTCAAGAGCCTTCACCATTCTATTATCCACCTATTAACTTCTTAAGATAATCAATGCCTTCAAAGTGCAGAACCCAGAGCTAACTACAATATTCCTGGTGAGGACAGAGTACAGGTGGACTCTCATCTCCTTGATCCTGGAAAGTACGCCTCTTAATGCAGCCTAAGTTTGCATTTGCTGTTTTGGTTCTTACATCACACTGCTGACTCAGCCTCCCAAAGAAGGCTGTTCCATTTTTGGATGGCTCTAATTATTGGGGTGATTTTCCTTATATTCAACTGAAATCTGCTTCTCAGCAACTTCTGTCTATTGGTCCTACTCTGCCACCCAGGACTAAAACTAATCTCTTTTCCATATGACAGCCCTTCAGAGGCTTAGAGAGAGTGTGATATCTTCACTAAAACTTGCTTCCAATCAAGCAAAGTAATCAGAAACAAGTGTTTCCTAGGTACCAGATATGGTACATGCAAAGACAAAATCAAAACTTTCTCTGATCTTGAGAAAAATCTTAATTTAAATAAGAGATATTATCAACATATGTCAGTCCATACATAGCATATAAAAATGTAGATAATATAGTTTGCAGGGGAAGGCACTAGAAGCAAGAGGAAGTGGGAAAGATCACAAAACTCTCCTGTAGAAAGTGGCACTTGAATTGAGTCTTAAAGGAAGTCAAGTAGGCATGGTTTTGAGTCACCTTCTAATACTTACCTCTGTCAAGCATTGTGTCAAGTGGTAGTGATACAAATACAAGTAGAAAAATAGTATCTATGCTCGAGGAATCTATATTCTAATAGGAGAAGACATAAAAGGAGTCTGAAAATGGATGAGGGCAAGAGAAAAAGATACCCAGTTTAGGGTATGTAGAGAAGTACTGAGTAAAGCCTGCAGAGGCTGGGCTCTTTAAAGGAAGCTTTTGAGAGGAAACATGAGGTCAGATGGAAAGGTTGCAGGGGAAGACAATACTTCCCAAATATGACCTCCAATGCTGGAATGAGGCTTTGGGATGAAGAGCTGGCATTGTTCTATTTCTTTCCCTTCATTCCATTAAAATGTCTTTCCATGCTTTTCCATATTCTTCATATTCCTTTTTATGACACAGTAAAATTCTGTTACAGTAATATAGTACAATTTGTTTAGCCATTCTCTAAATATTGGGCATCTACTTTGTTTCCAATTCTTTCCTGCCACTGGAAATGCTCTTATACTTTGGTGCATGTGAAAGATTTCTACCTTTTATTTTCTTGTGATTTATGACTAGAAGGGGTATCTTTGGAGGAACGGATTATGGAATTCTTAGTTACTTTATTAGAAGCTTTTTCATTACAGACTTGCTCCTCCTCGAAAAGCTAACTTTTTGGCTATATAGGAATAGTAGCATGTGTTTCCCACATATCCATAGGAGGGACAACCAGAAACATACAATTCTCCCAAAGCAGCCCAAAGAAGAGACTTAGAAACATGTCTAATGTCACAAAGCTAAAGTAACACAGCAGTGTCATTTCCTAATTTCAAAGCTGTGACTGGATCTCAGCCAATGTATAATCCAAAATGCCTAAAGACACCAATCTACCAGCACTAATAATGACCCTTTTCCCTCCTTAAAAACCCTGTGATAATGCTGCACTCACTTCCACAGACTGCTACAATGATAAAGCAATACAGACTTCTTGATCACTGGGAACCATTATTAAGTCACGTCATTTTGCAGGTGCTTCTCTCCAGGGTGCTGACCATTTGTTGTAAAGCTAAAAGCTACTAAACTAATAAACCTCTCAGAAAAGATGGGTGAGATTAATTTGGCAAGAATAGTTCCTGTTTAATTTTCTAGCTTCAAAGGAGGAAGCATGGAAGATGAACTCCTTAATGTACAACTTCTTTTTGATGTTGCCAACACTTAGAAATCAAAAATGGTCTTGTTTTCTTTCATTGATCTAATGGGTAAAAATGAGCATTATCTAAAACTACATAGCTTTATCTATGAAAACTGCTCCAAATAGAAATAAACCCAATAGCATACTACAAAGGAGAATCCTTTAATATGTAAGTATTCATTTCTAACATTCTATTTTTCAACTTTAAATCTTAAAATTTCCCCATATACCCAATTTTAAAATCTATGGTCTTTTCAATCAGATGCTTCCTGAATTATATCCTGAACACATCATCTCTCCCTTCTTTTTGCCCTTCCCGTAGGTTAAAAAATGTTTCAATGTGCTTTGTTTAAAATTTGGTTTTCAACTAATTAATCTGAGAAGAGTTTGTTGATGAAGAGAACTGTTCTAGGCTCAAAAGATTCCAGAATCCTGATCAATTTAATGATGGTCTGGATACTGACTGGATAGCTTCATGCTTGTATTGATGTAGACTTCCTAGTATTGATGCAGATTGCAACCTAGCTGTGAGTTCTCTTCATGTGTGATTCTTGTCCATTTTTTCTATAGAAAGGAATCATGGTATTATGGATAGGAAACTGAGTTTAAGTTCCACTCCTGAAACCTGAAATGGTTTTTGAACCTGGGGGATTCACTTAATCTCTTAGTGCTCTAAGAAGTTCTTTAAAGCTCTATCTTGCAGGAGAATGGAATGGCAACGAGGAATCCAATATATTTTCTAACAAAATCCCAAATGGGGTCACCAAGAGTTGGACATGATTGAAACTACTTCATTAAGGCCAGGGTCTTTTCCAGGACATTAGATAAGGTTCCATGAAGGAGGTATCCTTTAAATTGATCTTTAAAGGATAGAAAACAATAATGGAAATAATCATATAGAATATAAATGTCTTAAAAATAGGGAGACTTGGGGCAGCTAGGTGACTAGGGGTACAGTGGTTAGAGCACCAGTCCTGAAGTCAGGAGGGCCTGAGTTCAAATCTGGTTTCAGACACTTAACACTTCCTAGCTGTGCGACCTTAGGCAAATCACTTAACCCCAATTGCCTCAGCAATAAATAAATATTAAAAAAAAGGATAAGGAGACTAGTTCAATCTTTGTCACTATTTCTATCAAAGTGTCTATCATAGTATATGGCACATAGTAGGTGCTTAATAAGTACTTGTTGATTGATTAAAATAGCCACACTGACAAACTCTGAGACCCTTGAAGGGTTCACAAAGTAAGCATTAGACAAAATTTTCTTCCCAGCATTCAGAGAAACAAACAGTGTCCTTGTGAGGGAGTGAAGCAGTTGGAACTGAGCAGATGAAAAGGGGACAGAAGGCATCCCCAGCACAATACTTAACTTGAATAAAAACACTTCCTAACTTATGTTAGGAAGTTCTGCACATTGCTTATGTGGGGGATAAAGCCAAAGCAGACCAGTCTAAATCCTGTTGTTCTGAATAACCATGAAGCCCAAATTATTACACTGAGTGAGATTAATCAACAATTATCATAGCACTTTAGTGAAATCCAAAGGCTGTGGCATCCTAGAATATATTTTCCTGATGAATGCTGGGATTTCACTTTTAAGCCTCCACTAAGGTTGCCCTTGAAGTCATCATATAGCTACAGTCGAACACTGTGTTAGGGAAAATTGGGCTCTACTGAGCTCAGCAGGCTGTATAGAACCATTTCTGGCCAGCAGCAAAGGCTTTCATTAAAGCTCAGTAGTTTTATTGAAAAGAGAAAATAAACAAGGGCATTTAGGGGCAAAAGCCTGATCCCTAAATGCAGTGAAACATTTTCTGGGGTTTATCCCCTCGCTCTACAGAGAGCTTTGTCTAGAGAACAGAGCCCTAGCTCTGAAATTAGGAACTTGGGTTCCAAGCTTACCTCTGAGGTTTATTTCCTTCATGATCATGGGCAGTCACAGGATCTAGCCTCCTTAGGTCTCAGTTTCCTCATCCATAAAATGAGGAAGTTGAACTGGTTGACATTAGAGGTCATACCTACTCTAACTTAATGATTCTATGATCCCTTTGGGGAAAACTGGGGGGGGGGGAGACAGCACCTTTACCCTCTTTGCCTTTTTGCTTCATTCACTACAGCTTGGGCTGGGGTCTTGGTAGGAAAAGGGATGTGATAGAAAGAGTAATGACTTTAGAATAGGAAAAATCAGATTGGAACACTGCATATAGAAAGCAAAGGGCCAAAGGGGGTCCCTAGAATCTCTAGTATATCCAGTGCTTTGGTTCCTCTCTTAGGATTTTTACTCCATAGTTAACTCATATGTGTATACCCCTAATGAAGCATCAAAGACCGAAAGATAATCTATTCTTGGTAGAAATTTTCCTTGAATTTCAAACTCAGATAATAAGAATGTGTAAATAACAAAGCCTGGTCACGGTGGTGCAGTGTTTTCTGCCTTTTCTCCTGAAAGATAAATAGAGAGAAGCTTGGCTGAAACCCCCTAATGGATGAATCTGCTCCCCTAGTCTGAAACAACATCTGAAACCAGATGAGATGCTCTTGATTTCGGATCACAAGACCAACACTTCGGCACAGGATAGGATATCAGGACAAGCTAGGTAATAACGTTAGCAATTTAGTGTTTGATAAACCCAAAGACCTCAGTTTTTGGGATAAGTACTCACTATTTGGCAAAAACTGCTGGGAAAATTGGAAACTAGTGTGGAAGAAATTAAGGCTGGACCCACACCTAACACCGCACACCAAGATAAGATCTAAATGGGTTCATGATCTAGATATAAAGAGTGATATTATAACCAAATTATAGGAACATAGGATAGTTTACCTCTCAGACCTGTGGAGATGGAATAAATTTTTGTCCAAAGAAGATCTGGAACTCTTAATTGAACACCCGATAGATAATTTTGATTATATTAAGTTAAAAAGTTTCTGTACAAACAAAACTAATGCAGACAAGATTAGGAGGGAAGCATCAAATTGGGAAATTATCTTTACATTTAAGGGTTCTGATAAAGGTCTCATTTCTAAGATATATAGAGAATTGTCTCATATTTATAAGAATTCAAGCCATTCTCCAATTGATAAATGGTCAAAGGATATGAACAGACAATTTTGAGATGAAGAAATTAAAACTATTTATAATCATATAAAAAGGTGCTCCAAATCACTATTGATCAGATAAATGCAAATTAAGACAACTCTGAGGTACCACTACACACCTGTCAGATTGGCTAAAATGCCAGGAAAAGATAAAGATGAATGTTGGAGGGGATGTGGGAGGACTGGGACACTGATGCATTGTTGGTGGAGCTGTTAATGGATCCAACCATTCTGGAGAGCAATTTGGAGCTATGCTCAAAAAGTTATCAAACTGTGCATACCCTTTGACCCAGCAGTGTTTCTATTGGGCTTATATCCCAAAGAAATCATAAAAGAAGGAAAGGGCCCCACATGTGCAAGAATGTTTGTGGCAGTCCTTTTTGTAGTGGCTAGAAACTGGAAACTGAGTGGATGCCCATCAATGGGAGAGTGGCTGAATAAATTATGGTATATGAATGTTATGGAATATTATTGTTCTGTGAGAAACAACCAGCAGGACGATTTCAGAGAGGCCTGGAGAGACTTGCATGGACTGATGGCTGAGTGAAATGAGCAGAACCAGGAGATCATTATTCACAGCAAAAACAATACTATATGAGGATCAGTTCTAAGGGACATGACTCTCTTCAACAATGAAATGCTTCAAACCAGTTCCAATTGTTCAGTGAAGAAAGCCATATACACCCAGAGAGAGGGATGTGAAATGTGGACCACAACATAATATTTTCATGGTCTCTATCAATGTTTGCTTGCATTGTGTTTCCTTTATCGGATTATTCTTTCTTGTAGATATGATTTCTCCTGCACAAAAAATGATGCAATAACTATACATATATTCAATTTCTTAAGTATTCTAACATAATTATCATGTAGTGGATATCCTGCCATCTAGGGGAGGGGTGGGGAGTAGGGGGGAAAATTTGTAACAGAAAGCTTTGTAAGGGTTAATGTTTAGGAATTACCCATACATATGTTTTGCAAATAAAAAGTGTTAATAAATAAAAAAAACCAATACCAACACTTCTGCCTGAGGGATTTCAACTTTAGATGGTTCACTGAAGTTTTCAGCATGACCAGAACTAGGATGATTTCTTTTTAGTGGTACAAGAAGACTTGTGAATGAGAACATGATAGGAATAGTCAACAAAGAGTATATGTGCTGAACCAGGCATTTCACCCAAATGCTCTCCACCCTACCAACTATCCATGGAATACTTGCTATATGCTAAGCTCCTACTGTGTACAAGGCTCTTCATTACTCATTTACTGAGTGAAAAGCAGTAATTATATACTTACAATGCATCCAGCTCTGAATACACACCTATGTAGATAGATGGATGTATATGTATGTATATGTCTCTACTCTCAATAAACTGGCATTCTAATAACATGAGATGATAAAATATAGGGGAATAGTAGCCAGGAAAGGAATATTGGGATCACTTTGGAGATATGTCAATTAAATGACATTCCCTTTTTAGGAGGAATTAAATACTTTTGCCAAACAAAAGACAGAAAGAAGATGGGCTAGGTTAAGAGCAGAGAACAAGAACATGGCCAGGTAGGGGAGTGTGGAAAGTGGGAGGTTGGACGAGATATTTAGCATGGTCTATTCTAACCCACATCTCAACAAGAATCTTCTCCACTTTATCACTGTAATTTACATTTATATAGCTCTTTAAGATTTGCAAAATGCTTTCTATGTGCTATATTATTTGATCGTCATAACTGTGGGAGGTAGGTGCTATTTTTATCCTCATTTAACATATGAGGAAACTGAAGCAGGCAAAGGGTAAGTGACTTGCCCAATGTCCCATAGTAAGTCTGAGGATTTGAAATCTGATCTCTCTGACTCCAGCTCCTAGAGTCACTTATTGTGTCACCATACCTGACAAGTGTCCATCTAGTCTTTAAAAAAAAAAGAAAACCTCATCATGGAAAAACCTTCTTTTCCCACTTCCTCCTTCCTTCCCATGACTGCCCCTTGAGAAAAGGTCAACGTTAACCTTTCTATCCCTTTATCCATTGCTTCTTGTTCTGTTCTTTAGGGCCAATGAAAATGAATATCTAATTCTTCTGTCTTGACAGGCTTTCAAAACTGTTCAATGGAGCTCCCCCTTCTTGTGCTCCTGACCTCCCAGCCTGTTAGGAAGATCAGGTGATGAATTCTATTGACCTAAATCTAAGCTATCTTCCCTTTCCTGCCAATCTAGCTTCTAAAAAGTCCAAGTATTGGGGTGGTAGTCCCCCTGGAAACCCCCCTGGAAGTATCAGGGGCAATACCTGCATCTTCCCCACTAGTCTGGCCTGTATTGGACCCACCTAGCTGAAGCACTAGTTGCTATGGGGAGAGAGGCAGATTGACTCCTCCTGTGTTTGCTTCCTATCTCTCTCTGGAGTCTCTTAAGATCCAACCTAGAGTTCCCCAGGGTTTGAGAAATCATTGCAAAACTAATGCTTTAAATGCTCTCTCATTGTCTCCTCTCCATGTTTAAGCCTGGAGATGCCATCTGGGTAATGGTAGTAGGTGATACCAGGGAGGCCTCCTCGTGACCAGGGTTCTAAACCCCCTATTCTGTAAAGCTCATGCTCTCAGCCTTAAAAGAGTTGAGAAAGAATCCCTGAATTGAAGGGATTCCAGGCCAGTGGATCCCACTTAAGCCCCTAGAGGGCCTACAGGGCTCCCAACAGGGAGCCCCTTTGACCACATACATAACCAGAACTCTCCAGCCTTAGCTTAAAAACTTGAGATACAAATCCACCTGACCTGTTCAAAGTGGAAATAGGTGGACAAGGAAGCAAGGGTAGTGATTATCATGATATTTATTGGAAGATTTCCCATTTTTGCAAATGAGGAATTATCCTAGGAGTTGAGTGATAGAAAGTATTGGCCTTTTCCAGCATTTGTTCAAGTGCTGAGGTCTAAGTTCAGTGCCATAAAAAGAGGCTCTGAGGTCAGAGAATCTGGATTCCCATCCCAACTCTACTACTATCTCTATAACATTGTGAGGGAGCTAGGTTAAATGACTCTGGAAGACCCTGCCAGCTCTAGATATAGGATCATATGTATTGACTTTTGGGAAATCAATTAGCATTTCTGGGTCTCAGTTTTCCCATCTGTAAACTGAGAGGTTGGAACAATTAGATTCTGGCTACCTTTCTATCACTAGTTAGAGCTCCTGCAGATATGTTTCCTAAAATCCCATGTCTAACAAATACCCTTTCTCAAAAAAAATGCCCTCCTTGCCGTATCAATCAAACTCCCAAGAAATTATTTTACAGTTCTAGAAAAAGTAATAACAAAGTTCATCTGGAAGAACAAAAGGGCAAGAGTTTCAAGGGAATTAATGAAAAAAAATGCCATTGAACATGGCCCAGCTGTACCAGACCTAAAACTATATTATAAAGCAGCGGCCATCAAAATCATTTGGTATTGGCTAAGAAACAGAGTAGTCAATCAGTGGAAAAGGTTAAGTTCATAGGACAAAATAGTCAGTGACTACAGCAATCTAGTGTTTGAGAAACCAAGCAAGATTTAGAAAGAATATGGGGTAGGTTAAGAGCAGATAACAAGAACATGGCCAGGCTGGGGAGTGTGGAATATGGGAGAACCCAGCTTTTGGGATAAGAACCCACTATTTGACAAAAACTGCTGGGAAAATTGGAAACTAGTATGGTATAAAATATGCATTGACCCACACCTAACACCATATGCCAAGATAAGGGTTCATGATTTAGATATAAAGAGTGATTTTATAAGCAAATTAGAAGAACAGAGGATAGTTTACCTCTCAGATTTGTGGAGAAGGAATGAATTTGTGACCACAGAAGAACCAGAACTCAAAATCGAACACCAAATAGATAATTTTGATTATATTAAGTTAAAAAGTTTTTGTACAAACAAAACTAATTCAGACAAGATTAGAAGGGAAGCAATAAATTGGGAAATATTTTAACATTTAAGGATTCTGATAAAGGCCTCATTTCTAAAATATATAGAGAATTGACTCAAATTTATAAGAATTCAAGGCATTCTCCAATTGATAAATGGTCAAAGGATATGAACAGTTTTCAGATGAAGAAACTGAAACCACTTCTAGTCATATGAAAAGGTGCTCTAATCATTATTGATCAGAGAAATGCAAATTAAACTCTGAGGTATCACTACTACATCTCTCAAATTGGCTAAGATGACAGGAAAAGATGATAAATGTTGGAGAGGATGTGGGAAAATTAGTACATTAATACATTGTTGATGGAATTGTGAATGGATCTAACCAATCTGGAGAGCAATTTGGAACTATGCTCAAAAGGTTATCAAACTGTGCATACCCTTTGATCTAACAGTGTCTCTACTGGGTTTATATTCCAAAGAGATCATAAAGGAGGGAAGGGACCCGCATGTGCAAAAATGTTTGTGGCAGCCCTTTTTGTAGTGGCAAGAAACTGGAAACTAAGTGGCTGCCATCAGTTGAAGAATGGCTGAATAAATTACGGTATATGAATGTTATGGAATATTATTGTTAAGTAAGAAAGGGCCAGCCGGATGATTTCAGAGAGGCCTGGAGAGACTTGCATGAACTGATGCTGAGTGAAATCATCAGAACCAGGACATCATTATATACGGCAACAACAATACTATATAATGATCAATTCTGATGGATGTGACTCTCTTCAGCAATGAAATGTTTCAAACTAGTTCCAATTGGTCAGTGATAAAGAGAGCCATTTACACCCAGGGAGAGGCCTGTGGGATCTGAGGGTGGACCACAACATAGCATTTTCACTTCTTTGGTTGTTGTTGTTTGCTTGAATTTTATTTTCTCTCTCATTTTTTCCCTTTTTGAGCTGATTCTTCTTGTGCAGCAAGATAATTGTATAAATGCATATGCCTATATTGGATTTACATATATTTTACCATATTTAACATACATTGGATTACTTGCCATCTAGGGGATGGGGTGGAGGGAAGGGAGGGAAATTGGAACACAAGGTTTTGCAAGGGTCAGTGGTGAAAAATTATCATTGTATATGTTTTGAAAATAAAAAAAACTTCAATTAAAAAATAAGAAAGATGACTAAAGAAAAAAAGCCCTCTTACTCTTTCTCCTCCTTTCCCCTTCCCTCTGTATACCACCTGAGTTCAAATCCTACTTCTGATTCTTATTGGCTATGTCAACTTTGGTAAAATTTCAACTTCTTGTCCTCAGTTTTCTCACCCATCAAATGGGGATAAATAAAGTATCTACTGGACCTGATTCTAGTATGAATCAAAAGTGATATTATATGTAACTTGCTTTTCAAACCATTGAGCACTATAGAAGTTACATTAGTGAATTTCATTTTTACCCGACGTGGCTCTTTTGGGAACGATAGATCTCAAAGATGGAAGTGCCCACTGAGATGGCTGGTTCCAGATATGGTTGCTATTGACCTGCCTTGAGTCCTGTGCCCCTAACATTAATGCTGGACTGAATTGTCTTGAAAGTGGATGGGGGAGGGCAGGGGAAGGAGGTTATTTAAAGAGTCTGTTCTATTTTTGATTCCAATAACAGGTGGAGTGTATGGAAGTTGTTTTTTTTTTCAAAGGTGCTTTCAGCATTTTATGGATGCTCCCCTTCCCCCTCTTTCTTCTGTTTGTCTCCAGGACGCAGGAAGAAGGAGATATTCTTAGTCACCATTTTAGCAAGGGAGCAAGGTAAGCAGAAAGTGTGACCTGCCTAAGGTCACATTTCTGCAGGAGTGCTCCAGGTTTGCTGCCATCCAACTTGTCCCACTTGATGTTGCTGTACTACTGTCCAATTCTGCAAGTCGCAATATCTTGAGCTAATTAGGATCCTAGACTTATAGGTTGGGAGCAACATTGGAGGCACATCAGTTAAAACTTTGGCTTTATAAATGGGAAAACTGAGGCCAGGAAGACAAGTAAGTTTCCTATAGTTGTGCATCAAGGATTTGAACTCAGATTCTCTGACTTCAAATGCACCATTTTTTCCACACAACAGGCTACTCCTCATAGAACAGATCGTCAGACTAACGCTTGGGAAACCTTGTCTTCAAATACTCTTTAGGACAGCTGGAGCTGGGATACAGTTTTTTTTTTAAAGCCCTAGATTTGGAGCCAAAGAACCTGGGTTCGAATCTGCCTCAGCTGCTTCCTACCTGGATGATCTTAAACAAATTGTTCACCATCCTGGGGCGTGAGCTACTTCATCCATAAAAGCTGGGGTTGAGCCAAATTTAGTGGCCCAGAGGGGCCTTAAGCTCTTGTGAACTAAGCCTGAGTTTTCAATCATGGCTCTGCCCGAACAGTCACATGGGAGTCCCTTAACCTTGTTGGATCTCAGTTTTGTCACTTGTGAACTGAGGGCTTGGATTCAGTGATCTCTGACGCCCTGCTCTAGCTCAAGGTCATTTCGCTTCTCTGAAACTCGATTTCCTCATTTCTAAAAAGAGAACAGATGTTCCTGCAGCCTTATCTTCAAGGGCTATTGGGAGATTGTCCATAAAGCACATTGCAAATCTTGAATCTGTACGTAAACATCAGTTCTCATCATCTTTCTTGTTATTAGTTGCTAATTTACTATTACTTTGTGTAGCAAGCATTGAACTAAATCATCACAGAGCTACAAAGTTTAGGAGAGAGAACATCCCCATGTTCCCCAACTCCCTGAGATTCGGGGCAGGGAGACAGAAGCAAAGAAAAACCAAATTCTCCTTGGCGTGAGCCGAGCCATACTCAGCCATCTCCATGGGCACAGAGCCTCTGCCGGGCACACGGGGAGTGTGCTGCAGCAGCTCCTGGCCTTCTGGTTGGAGAGATGGCCCCGCCTGCTGACCTACATGTCTCTTCACAGAAGAATTGTGGCCTTTGGCAAAGCAGCAAGGGTAGGAGCAAAAGTTTGTGGGTCCTGGACTGCAGGGCTTTCTGGGATTTCTGAATCTTTGGCTTATTTGGGGTTCTTTCAGGGCTTCTATCTAAGACACATAATAGCATTTAGCAACAACTTTGATGAGTGAGGGACGCTGTCTTAGAATTTCAATCTGTTTCTCTTGGTTCTGTCCTTGAAGTCCAAGCAAGGGAAATTTTACCTTTCCTATTTTCCTCTTTTGACCTGAGTCCTTTAAGTACTTGGAGACTTCTTATGTGACCCACTTCTTCCCACCTCCAGGCTGAGCACCCCCCAGATCCTCAACCAGTTCACCTTTAAGATGGAATTAGGTGGCGCAGTAGAGAGAACACCAGTTCTGAAGTCAGGAGGACCTGAGTTCAAATTTGATTCAAACACTTAATATTTCCTAGCTGTGTGACCCTGGGCAAGTCACTTAACCTCAATTGCCTCAGCAAAAAGCAAAACAAAAAATAAAAAAAGATGGAATTAAGACCCCATAATTATATACTACCTTTCTATCTTGTCAGAGTCTTTCTTGTAATGTGTCCAGAAGTGGACACAGTATTTCTTAGGCTTTCTGACCAGAGGAAAGCACAATTCTTTATTCTGGGATATTACGCCTCTTTTATTGAAGCCCACAATTCTCCTTGGGCAGCCAGGTAGCAAAGTGGATAGAGCCCTGAGCTTGGAACTCTCGTCTTCATGAGTTCAAACCTGGCCTCAGACACTGACTAGTAGTTCAACCCCCGGCACACTGCCTCAGTTTCTCATTTGCAGAATGAGCTGGGGAAGAAAGATACTCCAGTATCTTTGCCAAGAACCCCAAAAGAGGTCACAAAAAGCTGGACATGACTGAAAGGACTGAACGACAGCAAGGTCCTCCTGTTTGTTTGACTTTTTTTCTTAGTCCTTTTTGTCGGGTCTTCAGATTACTCCCATTAGGTGACCCCGAGTGGTCTCTCTAATACTATATTGAATGATCTTATTAGCTTCTATGAATTCAGTTTCCATGTTTATAAAGATGATTCCCCAATTTTTCCATCCAGCTTCAACCCTCAGCTCTCCAAGCTCCTCTCTTGTTAGCAATTTGAACTAGCATCTCAAACTCAATTTGTCCAACAGATCTCATAGTCTTTCTCCTAAAGCCTTTCCCTCTTCCAAACTCCTCTATTTTTTTTGCTTTTTGCTGAGGCAATTGAGGTTAAGTGACTTGCCCAGGGTCACACAGCTAGAAAGTGTTAAGTGTCTGAGACCAGATTTGAACTCAGGTCCTCCTGACTTCAGGGCTGGTGCTCTATCCATTGCACCACCTAGCTGCCTCCAAAATTCTCTATTATTGTCAAGAGTACCACCATTCTCCCCATTATGCAGGCTTACCTCCTTACTATAGTCACCTACTCACTGCACTCAATTCAAAGTTCAGTCTATTGTTAAATTTTGTGGTTTCTACCTACTTCTCTTTATGTCCCTTCTCTCCACTCACAGAGCTGCTGCCCTAATTCATCCCCTCATCATCTCATGCCTGGGCCATTGCAGCAGCCTACTAATTGATCTTCCTATCTTGCCTCTACCCAATCTAATCCATCTTTGCAGCACTAAAGTGATTGTACTAAGTGTGGATCTGACTTTGTCACCTCCAAGTTCAGTGGCTCCCTGTAATCTCCAGGATTAAAAATAAAACTCCCCATTTAGCATTAAAGACCTTCACAATCTGTCCCTTCGACTTCCTCATGTTCTCATACTTTCCTTCCCTCCATGTATTCCATGATCCATTGACACTGGCCTTCCCATTGCTCCTCAGATATTACCCCATCACAAATGCCTTGATGCCCCGTGACCCTTATGCCCCAAATGCTCTCTTTCTTCACCTCTGTCTCCTGGCTCCTTTGGATTCTTTTTTTTTATTTTTTTATTAAAGCTTTTTATTTGTATAACATATGTATGGGTAGTTCCCCAACATTGATCTTTACAAAGCTTTCCATTACAAATTTTACCCCCAGTCCCTTCCCCTCCCCTAGATGGCAGGAAGTCCACTACATGCTAATAATGTTGAAATGCTTGACAAGTTATGCAAGAAAAATCCTATCTACAAGAAAAAAAAAGAATCAGAGAAAGGCAACACAATGCAAACAAATGTCAATAGAGATCATGAAAATGTTACGTTGTGGTCCATATTTCATTTCCCTCTCTCTGGGTGTATATGGTTTTCTTCAGTGAACAATTGGAACTGGTTTGAGACAATTCTATGTTGCAGAGAGCCATGTCCATCAGAATTGATCATCATGTAATACTGTTGTTGCTGTGTACAATGATCTCCTGGTTCTGCTCGTTTCACTCAGCATCAGTTCATGCAAGTCTTTCCAGGCGTCTCTGAAAATGTCCTGCTGGTCGTTTCTTACAGAACAATAATATTCCATAACATTCATATACCATAATTTATTCAGCCATTCTCCAATTGATGGGCATCCCTTCAGTTTCCAGTTTCTAGCCACCACAAAAAGGGCCGCCACAAACATTCTTGCACACGTGGGGCCCTTTCCCTCCTCTAAGATCTCTTTGGGATATAGGCCCAGTAGAAACACTGCTGGGTCAACTCCTTTAAATTCTTTAAAGACTTTACTCAAATTCTGCGTTCTGCAGGAAGCCCTTTCCAGTCTTTCTCTGCCTCCCTCCCCATGCTAGTGCTGCCCCTCTGAAATTCTCACTATATACACACTGCTATACACATCATATTTGACCAGGTTGTGTTCTCCATTTGACTGAGATCCTTGGGTCATGGTTTGTCCTTTCTTTACTTCCCTAGCACTTAATACATTACCTAGCACATAAAAAGGACTCGATTCATGTTTATGGATCGACTGACCTAAGATCTCATTAGCTCCTTTGGCTTCCATGTCACATCTCAATCCCACTGAGCTTGCAGATTGTTTGAATAATAATTATGCTCTTCCCCACACCTCCCATCTTGTACATTTTAAATTGATTTTTTAAACCAAAGTCTTAGATCTTATCTTATTCCCCATTGAATTTCATCTTATCAGATTTGGCCCATTGAGATCTCAGTGGATCTTGACTCTGCTATGGAACACTGTAGCTATGACTTTCAGTCTAATGTCATCTGTAAATTGCCCAAATTTGTCACTTGGCCAGCTAAGTGGTACAATGGATAGAGTTCTAAATGTGGAGTTAGGAAGACCTAAATTTGAATTCTCTCCTTGCTATTTACTAGCTTATAACCCTGGATAAGTCATTTAATCTCTCTTGGCCTCAGTGTACTTATTTACAAAATTTATTAAAAAAATTGTAAAATGTAAAATTTTGTGAGGATCAAGTGAGATATATGTGTAACGTGCTTTAGAAACCTTAACATTCTAATATAAGTGTTTAGTTCTCATCCAATTCACTGATAAAAGTGTTAAAACACATGAACCTATCAGGTGTTCCGGTGAGACCTGTCTCCTCATTGCCATTGAGCCACTTAGATCTGTTCATGCAACCAATTTCAAATCTACTTATCTGCAGTATGGATGAGCTCACAGCTTTTCATCCCATTCACAAGCATCACATGAGAGACTGTGTCAAAAGCTGTGCTAAAATCTAGATAAATTGTGTCCATGGCATTTCTGTGATCCACCAGTTTTGTTATTCAGGGGAAAGAGAAAATAAGGCCATTCTGGTCTTTGTGATGAAACCATGCTGGTTTTTTGTGATCACTGCTTCTTCTTCTAGATGTCTGTATCTAAAAATACATTGCAAGCTAATAATATCTTCTTGACTTTTGGCAGTAATGGAAATTAAATTTCCTGGCCTATAGATCATAGACAATATTCTAGCTTTTCTGTTTTGAAACTTAGCAAATATCCCCTTCTCCAGTCCTGCAGAAGCACCTCATCCATTCTCCGGGGCCTTTGTTTTCTTTTTTTAAAAATTAATTTTATGTATTTTATTGATAGCTCTTGTCTTTCAGGCCACAATTGTTTCCATTCATGTTTTTGCAGTCTTTCAGAGATCACTGGCAATTGTTCAGCCCCTATGTTGTCCAACTCCTCCCAAATGACCTGGAATATAATTTGTCCAAATGAGGCATTTCAAAATCATAAATGGCTTCTGGTTGTCCCTTTTCCTCCCTATATTTCATTTCAACTCCATATTATCTATTTTCTCTCTTTTTTCTAGTCCAGAGTTCATTCTCCTTGAGGGAAGAAAGAGAAACAAATTGAAGAGCTTAGAAATAATAACAACCACTATCATTTGTGCACTTTTACAATTTGCAAAGTTAACATGAGCTCTTGTGAGCTTCTTGAAAACGATGTGAAGTCGGTTTTAATAATCATTTTACAGATAAAGAAACAAAGGCTCAGTAGCTTATTCACAAGCATGGAGCTGGAACGTAGTCAAGGATCAAACTTAATGTAGTTCTTCTTAATGGCAAGTCCAACTCCATTTGCAATTTCATGCTGCCTCTCACTTTGCCTTCTCTAAATTGCCTGTTAATTATCATGCCTTCCCCACCGAGTTATATCCGTACCCTTCTTTGATCCTTCACTTTTCTGCAAAGCCCTTTTTCATAAATCTAAGCTCATTCTGTGCATTAGAGCCATTAACACTCTTAAATGACCATGTCATCAATTTATACTCCACATTGTTATCTGTCTTTGCTTCTTTTGTCTTAAAATATGAGTTGACCACTAAATTCCCTGTGTATCTCCATTGATTTTTTGGTACAGTTCTTCCTGTTCTTCCTCATTGGAATTGTTTATATGTATTCTTGAGAACTCCCCAGTTCTCTTCCATGGGCATGCCTTTTATGCTTAGCCAAAGGATCTTACATATCTTTTTAAAATTTTTTTACTAAACCCTTGAAAATCTGCTCTCCCCGGATCAAGGATAGTTGTATAACTCAGCCTGCCTTTTTTCCGCCTCCATCATGCATTATAAGATGGAGTGATTTCTTTCCCCTAAGGTTCTCATTATTTCTTCTTTACCAGTTGCTTTCCTCTTTTTTCACAGAATCAGTTCCAAAAGAGTTCCCTTGTTCCCAGCCCCCTTGTTGCTACCTCCACCTTTTCAAGGATGAAATGATTATGAAGGCAAGAAAAGAATTTATTAAGACTGTTTTTGGTATACAACCCTGGAGGGAGAAGTAGTTTCCATCTCTCAAGTCATGGGTTCATTTTAAAAACCAGGACCATATTTTCTTTTTTCATTTATCAACACCTCCATGTTTGTGCTCTTTCTCTTCTTAGTCTCCTTTTCTAGTCCTATTAAAATGAACTCTTCAGCATCTTCAGCTTATCTTTCCCCCAGTAGTAAATATTACAGATTTGTACTGAGTTTAAAAGTGGGCAAGATAATTGGGGATCAATGTAAAAATCACATGGGTTAAAATCAATTATACAAATATGAGAAGGTGGGAAAATGATCAGATAGCTGTTCATCTGAAAAAGATCTAAAGGTTTTAGTGGATTACAAGTTCAATGTGACCCAGCAGCAGGATGTCAGCCAAAGAAAAGTGAATTCTCTCAAGTTGCATTAAGAGAGGCACAGCATCAAGGAACAGGAAGGTGATATATTCTTCCCAGGTCATTAATTTGTGGAGCATTGTATTTAGTACTGAGAATCTTAATAAGCTTAAAGGGGAGCAGGGCAGAGTAATTAGTATGGTGGATAGCCTTGAGTTCTGAACACATATGGATTGTTTGTAGAAAATGGAGATTTTTAGCCTTCAGTAAAGTAGATCAGGGCAAAGGTTGGGGATGTGCATCATGATGGTTGTATACAAATATTCGAAGAACTGTATGATTGAAGAGGTATTAGACTTTTTCTGTTTGACTCCAGAGGATAGAACAAGTAGAAATTGGGTGGAGGTACAAAAAAGATAGGTTTCAGCTGGATATTAGAAACAATGTTCTCCCAGTGAGAATTCTCCCCCCCCCCCAATGTGGTGCAGGTCACCTTGGGAAGCTCAGATAGCTAGAGTCCCTTTCACTGAAGATCTTCAAGCAAAAACTAGATGACAAGTTGTCAAGAAAATTGTATAATGGGGAGTCTTTATCGGGAAAGATTGGACTACATAATTTCTGAGATCTCTTCCAACTCTGAGATTCTTTGACTCTCTCATTCAAATTATTCTGCTGATTATTTGCGGTCAACATAATTCATTTGCTCCATAATTGAAATACCAGGAACTAGACCCAAATGTATAATGTGCCAAGGACAGAGCCCTCAGGTTATTCATTCTCTTTGTTCCTATTGCCCAAATGCTGTAAGTAGAAAAGAAGTCATCTCATTGTCAAATCTTGAACACCAAAAAAGAAATAGAACTGTTCCAGGCCTCATTGCTGCCTTACTGCATGGATAGCCATCAAAAGTTAGAAAAGAAAGCCCTTTGAACAATAGGAGAAGAACAAAAAGAGCAAAAAAGTCTATCTTTAAGTATTTAAGTTCTTGGTTCTGATGTCTGGTTCTCTCTGTTATTGTTTGGGATCTTAAGAAACTTTCTCCATAGTAAAGTACTTTTTAATCTTCTAGGGAAAAGGTAGATGATAACTTGAGATAATATAACTAAACATATACAAACAGATTTTCTTCACCACACAATCCCTGATAAGTGATGGATCCTCCAACTTTCTCTTGAAGACCACCAAAAAAGAAAGACCCACTATTTCTCAATGTGGACCATTGTATTTCTGATCTGCCAGTGTTATTATAAAGTGCTTCCTCATATCAGGTTTACATCTTTCTCTCAGCAATTCTCCTTCTTTGTTCTTTGTTCTGCCTTCTTGGACCAATCAGACAAGGCTAAGCATTTTTTCACTTGTTCTTCAATGAATAAACTTATCATGTACCACCATGAATCTTGTCTCCTTGAACTCGTCTTCCTAATTTCAGAACTAGTGCTGTACCACTGTACTACCTACTTTATCTATATCTTTATTCAAAACTTGATAAAAATATTGAGCAATATAGAACAAAGAAATGATTCCTGGGACACTTCAGCAGAGGTCTCCTTTCAAGATGGCATTATTGCAGTAATAATTACTATTAAGGACTAGTGATTCAATTAATTCTGAATTCACCAAACTGTATTCTCATCTAACTCATATCTTCCCATCTTGTCCACAAGAATAGTATGAACCACTTTGTTAAGTGTTTTGTTGAAATTGAGGTATAAGGATTTTTTAGGATGCCTTTGATGTATGAAGCCTATTATCCTGTAAAAGAAAGGAAATAGGGTTAGTCTGTATTATGCATTTTTCCCCTCCAGAGTGTTTTGTTTTTCCAATTGCATCAAAAGATGGTTTTCAACATTTACATTTTAAAGATTTTGAGTTCTAAATTTTTTCTCCTTTCCTTCTTTACCTCTCCCTTTCCCCAAAGAGCCAACAATCAGATATAGGTTATATATGTACAATCATTTTAAATATATTTTCATATCTGTAATGTGAAAGAAAAACCAGAAAAGGGAAAAACATGGGAAAGAAAACGCAAGCATACAAACAAAAAGGTGAAAGTAGTATGCTTTGATCCCCTTTTAATCTCTATGGTTCTCCCTCTGGATATGGATGGTATTTTCCAACCCAAGTCTGTTGGAATTGTCTTGAATCATCACAAAGAGAAGAGCTAAGTCTGTCAAAGGTGATGATGCTATTATCTTGTTACCATGTACAATGTTCTCCTGCTTCTGTTCATTCCACTCAGTATCAATTCATATAAATCCTTCAAGCTTTTCTGAAATTAGCCTGCTCATAATTTCT
Source organism: Myrmecobius fasciatus (assembly GCA_023553655.1). Lineage (NCBI taxonomy): Eukaryota > Metazoa > Chordata > Mammalia > Dasyuromorphia > Myrmecobiidae > Myrmecobius > Myrmecobius fasciatus. Next base: position 255,442 of record JAJPUD010001273.1, read on the forward strand.
TATAGAACATTGTTCTATAAGAAAATACATAAACCAAAATGTATTCAGCTATTTCCCAATTAGCAGTCATCCATTCAATTTCCAATTCTTTGCCACTACAAAAAGAACTGTTACAAACATTTTTGCATATGTGGATTCTTTCCCCTCTTTTACAATCTCTTTGAGATACAGACCTAGTAGTGACACTGGCTGGATCAAAGGGTAGGTACAATTTTATACCCCTTTGGCTCTTTTGCTCTTCAAAATGGCTGGATCAGTTCACAACTCCACCAACAATGTACTAGTGTCCCAATTTCTCCACATCCCCTCCAATATTTAGACATGATGCATTCTTGATGATCATTGCTTCCTTTGAAAATACTCACCAGCCATCCTTTGAAAATTTTACCAGCAATGAAAGTCAAGCTCCCTGACCTATAGTTTATAGATGCCAGTTTCTTTATTTGTCTGAAACTTGACACTTGTCCCATTTTCCAGATGGTTCAACAATTAAATATCCTGGCATACATTTTGTGTATTTTGTTCATCACAGTCTAATGACATAAACTCACCAAGGACCATGAATGATGCCTTTCCCTCTTATCACATTTTCACTTGTCTTGGATTTCAATTCCTGTTCAGCCTTCTTCATTTAATTGTTCCCAGGTGCTTCTAAAGTTCCTCATTATCATCTCATTAATCATTCTGCTTATTTGCTGCTACCAGTTATTTGGCATTTCAACTCTTTTCCTCTGATATGTCTCATGTTCTATGCATGCATTTCTCCCTCCCTTCCCCCATCTATAATCCCATAGCTCTAGAAAAGGGCAATGATATTTTTCTTTTCCTTGGAAAGGAAAGACATTATGAACAGGATGCAAGATTACTGATTAAAAATCTGGGGTCTATATTCTTTTCTCTTGATACCTCCTTCTGTAACATGAAACAATAGAACTTATTTTAAAATGCTAGTTTTATGAGGTGGAAGTGATACAATATTTGGAGTGTTCATGTGAAATCTTTTGTGTAAATTGATTCTTATATAATCTAATTTAAAAAAGACTAAGAAGAATCATACAAACTCATATTTATTAGCTGTGAATTTGAATGAAGACGTGATCTCATCATTTCTTCAGGATTTCCTTCAACTAATTAATCAAACAGTATTTATTAAGAACCAGCTATATGCTAGGATTGTGCCAGGTGTTGAGGCTACAAGATCAAAGAGTTTTAAAATCCCTATTCACAGTGAGCATGTATTCAAATGAGGAAGACAACAAGCATTTGTAAATGGCTATATAACATAAATATAACATGAATATGTATAAATATATGTATATATGAAGCAGTTAAATCTAAGGTTGTTTGGGAGGGAAGGTGCTAGCAATTGAGGGGATCATGAAAGGCTCTGTGAAGAAGATATCTAAGTTTCATCTTAAAGAAAAAAAGGCAGCCTGTGAGACAGAGGTAAAAAAAAATGTGTCTCCTGGGTATAAGGAACAGCAAGTAAAAAGGTAAACAGATGAGTGGTTGATTGTCATTTTGAAGAACAAAAAAAAAGTTAAATTGGCTGGATTGATGAGTGTGATTAAGGGAGTTGTGTCTTTGGAGGCTAGAACAGTAGGCTGGGACCAGGTGGCTAAATGGAGGAGTCTTTATTAGATGTTCTATGCAAAAGGAAATTATTGTAAATGATTGAATAAGGGGGTCATGTGGTTATATTTGTAGTTAAGGAAAATCCCTTTGGTAGCAGTATGAGTATATACTGGAGGGAAGAGAGACTTTAGGGAGGGAGCCCAAGCAGGAGATGCTTCCTCTGAGAGGTGATGAGGACCTTGCTTAAGGGAATAGCTGTGGAAATGGAGAAGAAGGATCAGATGTGAAGCAGGATGCAGATCCCAACCTACCCATGTCTGCCCATCTTGTGCAACTATTATCCACATCATCCTACAAACCCTTGACAAATCACTTGATATCATATGGGTATCAAAAGGGATGTCTATTCTTTATCCCTTATTTTCTTTACATGATTGGCCCATCTTCTCTGGCCATCCTTTGGATCCTAGAATCACAGATTTCCTCAGAGAACATCTAGTTCAAGGCCCTCCTTTGATAGTGGAGGAAGCAAAGATCTAGAGAGGTGAATTCACTTATGGTAACACAGGTAATAAGTAGAAGAGTTGGGATTCTAACCCAGGATCCCTTGACTCCAAATCTAAAGTCCATTCCATTGCTCATTCTGTCTCTCCATCAATCATCTCTTTTTTGATAGATTTCACCCCATTTTTGTATAGTTCTCCTTTGACACTCTGCAGCAGCTTGTTGATGCTTATCATGCTTTTTAAAATTGCCTTTTGGGTGATCTAGAAATTTAATTCTTCAGAAATTGGGAACTTCTTGAGTCAAAATCATTGAGCGTCATTAAAAGAATATTGGCATTAAGAAGATAGACTTTTGTTTCAGGAAGAAGCTTGGGGACTGTCCCCATAGATTCCAAAAGGCCGTTCATCCCACTTCCCTCCTCCCTGATCTCATACTCTAGAAAACAGGTGTTCTCCACTCTGTGCCAGCTAGCATCAAGTAAGGGAAGGAGCACACATACTGTCTCCTATTCAAACAGCAGAAGGGTGCCACAGCCTAACTAGGGCATTGCCAAAGATGCCTGGGGAGATCACATTATAGCCCTTCTGTTGGTCGGTCAGAATACCCACCATCACACCTACCACATTATGCTCAGTCCTACAAGCATTTGATTCTGTGGGGAAGGTTCTGTGCTGGTCACTGAAAATACAAATGCAACAACTCAAAAGTCCCTGTTCTCAAGGTGCTAACAATCTTCTGGGGGACAGAGTAGAAAGCAGCTTAAAAACATATGTCTTCCAGCCAGTGGTCAGCCCCACTAGGTTTGGAGGGGCTCATAACTCCATGGTTGATGTTTTTTTCCCAATCATAGCAACACTCCTAAAACAAAGAAGAGTTGTATCATTTTCACCAATGGAGGGCATATATATCAATCAGCCAACCAACCAACCAACAGTGGCTAATATGGGTCAGCCACTGAGGATACATATCAAAGAATTTACACACACACACACACATATATATATATATATATATATATATATATATATATATATATGTATACATATATATATATACATGTGTGTATGAATATATATATGCTTATGTATGTATGTATGTGCATATATATATTATATATATATATGTTCCAAGTAAATCAATAATAATAAAAATATGGGGAAAAAAAGAAAGGGGAAGGGATATTGAGGATGGCCCTATGGAGAGAGAGCTTGCCATGGATTCAGGAAGATGAATTCATACTCTGATTCATACTGGCTGTTTGATCCTGAGCATTCATTAATTTCTTAACATACCAGGTAACTCTCTAAGGTCATTAGTTATAGATCAGTTGAAGATCTGCATTATTGAAGGAGTTTCTTTACTGAAACTTCTGTGATATTTGCAGAGTTCTAACACAAAACTCAAATATCTATATCTGTAACTAGATATATGTGTAGACATATTTGTATATAGATATATGTATACATAGATAAACATAGATAATAGCTAGCTAGATGATATGGAAGTACATCTACATGTGTAGATATTGATATAGGGGAAAGGAATACTATGTGTCAGGCACTGTGCTTTACAATTATCTCATTTCATCCTCAAAACAATCCTGGGAGGTAATTATTAAGCTTGGTTCTAAGTTGAGGAAATTGAGGCAAATGTAGGTTAAGTAACTTGCCAAGTATCATACTAAGTGTCAGAGGCTGGCTTTGAACTTAATTCTCCTGACTCCAATCTAGACTCTGTTCATTGGTCACCTAGTTACCTCAATTATTTTTGCACAAAGTAATTCAGGATTTATCTTCCCCATTTTTGGTATCCCCAGTGTCCGATATCTTTTAAGTTTTTAATAAATAATATTTGATTGAGTGATAGTAGCAAAGTGGTTACAATAGGGAACTCCAGGCCCAAATACCCATTTTCTTTTTATCTCCTCACACTTAGTAAGCCTGTGATCTTGGGTTAGCCTCTGAGCAATAGTCTCCCCATCTGGCAAATGAGAGTAATATCTGCTCTGAATGAGTTTTCCAAAATGGAACTCTTTGCAATTGCCACCCATTACTCCCTGTCCTGGCCTCCAGACTCAAACAAAACAAATCAGATCTCTTGCATATGACAGCCCTTCTTCTGCTTGAAAGAAGCTCCCATTCCCTAACCCTTGCCTTCAGCCTTTTTCCCCCAGGCCAAAAGCACCAATAGCTTTAGGTGATCACATATGAATGGCATGAATTCAAGACCCTCTCCATCCTGGTACTGCCTCCTCTGGACATCCTTCAGCAATATCCTTTCTCAAGTATGGTACCCAGGGCTGAAACCCAAACTTCACACCTCCTGGTTTGAATCCAATTAAAAAACCATATATTTAAATGTTCTTATGCGCAGGGCTCTTCTTAGCAGCTGAGACTACAAAGATGAAAGTTGTTTTTTACTTAATTCCTAAAAAAAGCAATCACCTTACAAAAATGATTATCATTAGCATGACTTTTATGATGTCCCACTTTAGTTTTGTTCTCATTTTGTTTATTCACCAGTGTCAGCCTAAGTCAGTCATCAAGCATTTTTATGGGTCTACAGTGTGCCAGACATTGTGCTGTTATAAATAGAAACAAAAAAGTGAAATAAGCCATGCCCTCAAGACCCTTATATTCTGCTGGGTCACTGACACTGTGGATATTCCTCTCTTCCTTCCCCTCCCACCCTCCCTTCTCCTTCTTATCCTTGTCCTTGTCCTTCTGCTTTTCCTTGTCCTTGTCCTTGCCTCCTCCTTTTCTTTCTCCTCCTCCTCCTCCTTTTTCTTCTTCTTCTCTTTCTCCTCCCCCTTCTCTTCTTCCTCTCCTCCTCCTCTTCCACTTCCTCCTGCTTTTTCTCTTTCCCCTTCTTCTCCTGTGTCTTTTTCTTCTTCTTCCTCTTCCTCCTTTCCTCATATAAGTTTCTTGACATACATCTAGATCTGGAGATAACATTTTACAGTCTCTCCTCCTTTGGCCATATATCTCTGGCACTCAATTTACTTTCTGTTATGCAGTCCTCTCCCATCTACCCTTCACTGACCCCCAGCTAGTTGGGTGTGCCAATTAGTAGAGGCCTGAGATCTCAGAACTTCAGCTTCCTGAGACAGACATAGGTTGTCTGATGGAGGAAGGGAGGGAAGAAGGCAAGAGAAGGATTAGGAAAATGGAACAGCACCCATGATGATCTCTGGAAACAGGAGTTGTTGGTCCAGAAAATATGGGAAAGACATGGTCATACGTGGAAAGGAAATTCTAAGATCCTGGCTATCGTCAGGAATACACATTTTTTTTTAGTCTTGCCCCTTCATTTTACAGATGAGTAACTGAAGCCCATGAGAGTCAAGTGGAGGGACTAAGGTCATGATGATGACAAGGATGGTGAAGAGCCTCGGATTTGTGCCATGGGATCTGAAGAAACTGGGAATGTTTTGTTGGAAGAAGAAAAAGACTTAGGACCTTAAAGTTAACTTCAAGAATTGTCAGGGCTGCCACATGCAAAAGGGATTTACCTTGTTCTGCTTGTCTCCAGGAGAGGAGTGATGAGTAGAAGAGACTGATTCAGACTCATTCATTTGGGAATACTTGCTAACAGTGGAAATTGCTTCAAGTGGAAAGGGCTGAACAGGGCACTGTGGGCTTACCCCTCTTACTGGACACATTCAGGCAAAGGTTGGATAATCATTTGTTGAGGAGGGAATTCTAGATGGTCTCAAGAGTTCCTTCCACATTTCGTAATCTGTGATTCTATATGGCTGGATATCATTGAAGATAGCATCAGGGTTCATGACCCAACAATGGGCTGACATTTTCAGAGCATTGTCCCACTGTTCTGTATCTGGTGTCTCAGTATTTATCTGGCCATTTTAAATGATCAGGAAGCTGGTGTCCAAAGACTGGGCTCTTTCCGCAAGTTCACAGTATTTAGTGACCTATTCCATAGAGATTGCCGATTGCTCAAATTAAGACTTGGCCAATTCTCTCTCCGATGGATATGTAATTACATGGAACACTTCTTAACCCATCTCTGCTTCCCATCCAATAAGTGTCTTGTCCATGTTCTCCCAAAAGTTCATCACAGGAGGTACCTCCAGTGTGTTATAGACTCTCTTCCATTTTTTCTGGCATTGTGGAAGTACCAGCCAAACCCTTTAGCTTTAACTTCTCATCACACCATCAGCCCAACTTCTCTTTCACACAATTTCTGGGTATCCCTCCTGTTCTGCTTTGGCATTCCTACTTGTTTATATGTTGCAGCTTGCTTGCTCCTACCATGCCTAGTATCCATAATGTGCATCCTGAATAATACTTTGGAACTGTATGACAGCTGCTCTTGTTAAGAGGAAGATCTTTCAGAAAGTTCTATTGGGCTCAGCCTGGAACCACAATGACTTGTATTCCTCAAAGAACCATACTAGAATGACATTTTGTTTTCTTTGTGTACCAGGTTCTCCAGAAACTCGGCAAAGCTGATGAAACAAAAGATGAGCAGTTTGAGGAGTATGTACAGAACTTCAAACGACAAGAGGTGAGTCCCAGACATCTTGTTGAATTCACCATTGGTTCATATGTAACTCAGATACGTTCAGACTCATCAGAAAAGGCAGACATCCTGGCAGCAGGCAGAACCTTTGCAAATGTTTTGTAGAAACTGGGGTCAATTCCAAAGATCAAACAGGAAGAGGGCCTTTAATTTAGGATGAATTTATTCCAGGATTTTGGCAAAGCTGATAACCAACTCAGCTAAAATGAATCACAGTCTTTTTTTAAATATATATAATTGTAACTTCAGCATTATAGAAAGTTCTACCCATCTTGTGTCTCTTGTTGCAAAGATCCTTCAGTAAATGGCTTTGCTTGATCCAGTATTATTACAAGGAGCAAATGTAACTCTTCTACCTGGGGATAGCCCACACCCCGCATCCCATATTTTCACAAGGATTTCTGGAGCCTAAGAAAGCTCTTTCAATATAGAATTTTAAAACTATAATCTACTAAAATACATGGATTTAACTGGCTTTGTACAACAAGGCCAGGTGCTTGTTAAATGATAATAAACAGAAATTCAATTCTGTTGATTTACTGAATCTGAAACTGAGAAAAGGAATGGTTGAGTTTGAGAAAAAAAACAAAGTATAATGGCTGGGAAATGAAATGACTTTTCAAACTTTTAATGTGATGGCTAAGTTAAAGATCATAGAAAGTAAAAAAGTGGGAAAGCCACTGGCAAAGAAAAGATGAAACAGGAGACAGGTGGACTGCTATGGGTGATGAGTATTGCATGTGTCATCACTTATAGTTGGGGTAGTAGTTGACTTTACTTTTTTTAAAAAAATGTTATAATGGGCATATTGAGAGTTGACTGGTTCAAGAAAAAATGAGTTAATAAAACTTTAACAAAGGAGGGGGAATAGAGGAATGGGACCTGGGACCCATCAGTAGAATTTTTAAATTTGTTTTAGACAGTATGACAGTACAGGAGTTGGGTTTGTTACTACTTTGGTTATATTGGCCTGATCCAAAGTCCATAATAGGCTCAGGAATTGTGAGTTCCTGGGAAGCAATAGCAAATTAGAATTGCTCCAAGAATCAGGCTCTAAGGCCTCAGTGATAACATTAGAACTTGAAAGCTACCTGAGAAATATGGTCTTCTTCATGTTTATTGACTTTTGGAAGGCTGAGCATTGTACTAGTGACCCATCTCATCACTTTCTTTCCTTGGAGAATCCAGGTCTGTTGTCTTAAATCATAGGAAGTCCTCCTGTCCCCTTTCCACAGGAAGGATTTAGCTGGCCAATGTCATTTAACCTCTTAGAAAAACCCATCTTTAGTTGAACATTAGACCTCAGGCAGCTTGCCCTAAGGACTGATGAACTGAACTTTCTTAGGGATGCACACCACAGGGGACTTAAACACAGACACCTAAGTAGAGCCACCCATATAGCCATTTTCTCCAGAGCCACATGTATTGTACAGAGATCTCCCCTGGCCCTCTTCCTCCTGTTATCACATTCAGTTTACTGCCAAAAAATATGGATCAGTTTAGAAACCTGAATCCAGAGACTTAGATTCTCTTGTTTTCACGTGTTATCTTCAGAAGACCTCAGAGTGGGCAACTGCTCTGAGAAGATCAGGGACTTCTACTTCCCTGCCCCCATAGCTCAGTTGACCTGCCTCTTTGATCATGGTGAATGGTGATCTAGTCTCACTTCTGGTCACTCTGTAGACGAAAAAGACAGTCATATCTGTACAATATGGGCTTTATATAAGGAGTTTCCAAGAATCCCTCAGAGTTCTAAAGTTCAATTATTTCTATCTTCTTCCCTCTCTGGGTCAAAACTGGGAGAGGGAAAATGGGAAAATGTGGAGGAGACTATAAACATGGAGGAAGGATAGTGTGACTCCTGTACACAGCTTTCCCGGCTTGAAGATGTACACTCTGACCTTTTAAAATATTCCAATTAATATTCTGAGAATTGTTACACCCCTCAGAGGCAGCCAGTTATTTTTGCTTGTACATATGCCTACTTAATGACATTTTCATATCCCCAGTAATCCAGAATCCCAACCTTTGGATACACCAGGCTGTGTTGGTTATTTCCAGGAGGAGGAATCATTTGGCGTGGTTTATGTAGGGTGACCTTTTATAGCATCTCTTTGGGTTTTGTTGCCTGGGCAGGCTCATATTGGCAGGATCTCTGAAGAGTTAAAAAACCCATGGAGTCTGTTTAAATGGCAGGTTACCTTTTTCTGCTTCCAAAGTCATAGAGGATGATTTTTTGTATTTCTTCTCTAGCATTTATTCTAGCCAATAGAATATGAAAACAATAGCCAAAGCAACGAGTATTTATTAAGCATCTTTTATATACCAGACACTGTGCTAAGACAAAGACAATCCATGTTGCCAAGGAACAAGGACAACATACAAGGAGCTACTTACAAATGAGCTATGTATAGAATAAATCAGAAGTAAATCAGCAGAGGGAAGGCATTAGTATTAAGGAAGATCAATAAAAGCTTCTCTCGGAAGGTAGGATGCTAGCTGGGACTTGCAGACTCTCAGGGAATTCAAGACATAGAGATGAGGGGGAGAGAAATACAGAAATGAAGAACAGCTAGAGAAAATACCCTGAATGAACAGAAGGAGTGTTTTGTTTGAAAACTAGCAATGAGGTCATTATTACTGGATAGAAGAGTAAATGGGGGAGAAATGAAAAGAATCAGAAGATTGGAAATGGAGGAGGGGGACAGGTTATAAAGGGCTTTGAATGTCAGGTAGAGAATTTTTAATCTTTGTTCCTAGGATAAAGGGTAGTGAGAAAGTTGGGGTGGAAAGGTGGCATTTTAGTCACCTAAATTATTGAGAAATTATGGAGGAATAATTGAACTCTTTCTTTCTCAGAGATGTTAGCACATTCCCAGAAACTGCAAATAGAATTATAAATTTGAAGAGATTGTAAATAAGAAATGTATTCCTTCAAAGCCAAATATAAACATTTGGGAAGGATTTAGTCAATTACACACACACATAATTATATAACTATAACTATATAGCTACATATATATATATAACTATATAACTATATATATATAATTATATGTAACTACATATAGATACATATGTATACATATATATATACATACATATGTGTATATGTAAAGTACCTAATATGTACCAGGCACTCTTTTTATCTTTGGAGATATAAAGGAAGATGAAAACAAACAAAAAACAGTTCCTACTTTCAAGGAATTTATAATCCAAAAAGAGTGATAATATGCAACAATTATATGCAGGCAGGTTATATATAGGATGAATAGGACAAATTAAAGGAGGGAAGACACTAGAATTAAGGCATATTAGCAAAACCTTCCCCTAGAAGATGGGATTTTATCTGAAACTTGAAGAAAGTCAAGGAAATCAGACAGAAAAAATGAGGAGAAAGAACTGGCATGGGGGAGCCAGAGAAAAACCTACACTGTAGAGATGGAGAGAATTTTTCGAGGAACCACTAGGAGAATGGTGTCATTGGATCAAAGAATACACATCTGGGAGTAAGGGGTAAGTAGACTAAAGAGGTAGGAAGGGGACAGATTTTGAAGGGCTTTGAATGACAAAACAGAAGGCTTTATAATTGATCCTGGAGGCAAAAGTCCTTGGTGTTTATTGAATAGGTAGGTGACATGATCAGAACTGCAAATTAGGACAATCCCTCTCGGAGCTGAATAGAGATTGGGGTGGAGTGGCAAGAGACTGGAGACAGGAAGAGCACCCAAGTAATGATTACAATAGTCCAGGTATGAGATGATGAGGGTCTGTACCAGGATGGGGGCAGGGTCAGAGTAGAGAAGGATGTGTATTGGAGAGATGCTACAGAGGAGAAATCTACTTAAGGTAATTAATATAAGGATTTTGAAGAAGGAGATCAAAAATGGTTTTCCAGATGAGAGAGGCTGAGGTCTGAACCTTGAGGAACATACAGATTTGGAGTGGTTGAGATGAGGAAGGAATGGGAGACAGTTTCTGCAAAAGCAAAGAGCCTGGAAATAAACGTGTCAGGCAAAGTAATTGATTGTCTATGAACTGAGAGAGAATATCAGAGCATAAGATTGGGGAGGATTTTGACTGCTAGACTAAGCAGATTACATCTGATCCTAGAAGTGACGATGAACCAGTAAAGTTTTATGGGAAAGGAGAAGGATACTACTGACCTATGGGTTAGGAAGATTGTTTTGGTGACTGGGTGAAAGTTGGATTAGAAGTAATTAGTCCCAGTAGTCCAGTGGGTCTACCTTGTCCCATGAACATGACTGTCTTCCTCCTACCTCTACCACCAAATGCGGACCAGTTTTTCATTTAAAGCCCATGACAATGGCTCCAACTCACCTTCCCAGACTTAATGCATGTTCCTCCTTTTCACACACTCTGGAACTAAGTCACACTGGGCTTCTTGCTTTTCCTCACACTCGATATTCTTTGTTCCATCATTGTTCCTCCAAATGGAAGGTCCCCTACACCTTGAATGTTCTCCTTCCCTTCTCTTCTTTGAATGGCAAAGCTCAGATCTATCTAATAGCACCTTTACTTCTTTTGCCTTGCTGCTAGTACTTCTCCCTCCAAAAGGGTCTTTTATTCATTATATGTATAATTGATATATACTTATACATGTAGATATTATTTCTCCATCGTAGAATGTAAGTCCTCGAAGATAGGGATAGTTTCTTGCTTGTCTTTATTTTCCCATTGTTTGACAAATGGTAGATACTAAATAACTGCATGTTGACTGAAGGATAAACATGATCAAAAGCTATTATTTTGGGGCAGCTAGGTGGCGTAGTGAATAGAGCACCAGCCCTGAAATCAGGAGGACCTGAGTTCAAATCTGGTCTCAGAGGCTTAGCACTTCCTAGCCGTGTGACCCTGGGCAAGTCACTTAACCCCAATTGCCTCAGTAAAAAAAAAAAAAAAAAAAAAGCTATTATTTCATGTAGGAAATATGCATTTAGATCTGCCCCAGACCTTATGTCCAAGGCTCTGGTCCTTTTGACATCTGCTGCATTGTGGATGGGGTACTTCCAAACAGGGTTTGCTCCTTGTATCACAATTATTTGCAGATTTGTCTTCCATTCCTACTTCCAAATCCATTACATTAGATTGTTAAGTCTTAAGAGCAGGAAAGTCATGAATTCTGAGTTTTAGTTTTAAATATCTCTAATATCTAGTCTAGGGTCTCATTATGAGTTTGATAAATTTCTGTTAAGTCAAGCTAGAAAGATTATCCTCCCAATCCTAATGTGAATCATGCATGGAAATGAGAATACCTTCTATTTTTACATAGATTATATCCTACTCATCCTATAGAGAGAGTTGGGACCATAATTCTCAGCAACTCATGAATAAATAAGTCTTCTGTCCCCAAAGAACAATTGGTTAGATTCAGGATTTCTAATTAGAAAAATCAGCATTTTATATTCCTTTGGTTTTCTTGCCAAGGAAAACCCAGTGGCTATTACTTCGGTAGTGATATGTGGGCTTTGGGGGGAAGGAGGTGGGTAGGAATTTAACAAGCAAATGAATTCGGGTTCTTATACAAAAAGTGGAAAATGAATGATCTTAGAAAATACCAGCAGAACAAAGCACAAACAGCCCCATTGCCAACGTCTCAGAGATGGGGATTAAAAATGCATGGGAAGCGAGGCTGGGTACTGTACTCTCTACAATGTTGGAAGACCAGTGATTGGTGAGAACACATCTTAGAACCAATAAGAGCCACAGAAAGAGTTCTTGGCCTTGTTCACAGGACAGCCAGCCTTTGTGTGAGGCTGTAGTTCTGTCTGGGATGTGTGTGGGGAGAGTAGTCCGTGGAGTGGGGGAGGGACAGTATTGAAGAGGGAAAGAATAATTCCAATTCATGAAAGGAGAAATCCTCATGAGCTCAGCTCCATGGTACACTGACTCTGACACTGAATTTGCCCCTGATCAGCCTGCACAAAGAACTTTAGCAAATCAAATCTCAATTTTTAAATTAAAATTTTTTTCTGTTAACAAATATTTCTTTTCTCTTCTTCTCACTTCCTCCTCCCTTTATTGAAAAAAAATCAAAATCAAAATCAAAAAAATATATATAATGAATATACAGAGTCAAAGAAAACAAATTTGCGGGTGAAGGTTATTCTGTTAAGTAGTAGTTTGTGCTCACAGGTTAAAGGGGCAAAGTTTTGCATAAAACAGGACCCCAGGTCAGAGAATCTTACAGAAGAGTATCAGTCACATGAGACCTAAATAAACCAGCCCATTCTCCAAGTCAGATCCCTGGGATATCTTATCCTACCAGTGACCCCACCTCCAGCCTCTACCTGAAGACCTTCAAGGAAGGGAAACCCTTTCTCCATCTTCAGGCAGTTCATTCTACTTGGGGACAACTCTGATTGTTAGGAAGGACCTCTGTTCTCAATTTTATTCCTTGAAATTTCCATCCATTATTCTCCGTTCTGCCTAGAAGGCACTATGGCTATCCTGTCTCTAATCTCCAAGTCTTTGCCCCAGTTCCTGGAGCCTGCCTAATTGGTTATTTTTGTCCATTTTTTTATGGCAATTGACCCCTAGAAAAGCAGCTTGATATAGAGGATAGAGGATGGTCTCAGAATAAGAAGGTCTGGACTCAAAACCTTTCTGCTACACCAATTAGCTGTGCGACTTTGGGCAAATTTATTAGCCTTTTAATGCCATCTCCTCCCCTCCTTCTCCATCCCAACCCCAGCCTTCTGAATTGCAGAACCCTGGCTGGTCTGTTTTAGTGGAGGGAGTATTCTGAGCTTACATGCTAACTGGCAAACCAGATCTCCAGAATGTACCTCATCACTCAAGCTCAAATATAGACAGTGAAACAGTTTGATGGATTCTCTTTGTTTGGACCAACCTTGTTGGTTAGATCTGATTAAAATTGTCTGTCTATTATTGATAGAATATTTTATGTCTTCAGTTTTTGACACTCTTCTTTAAATTAACGTGACATTAGTATAGGACTGACAGGTGAGGAATGGACTCCTCTGTAGAGAGAGAGGAGGGTGTCTTGAAGCAGAGTTCATGAAAAAGAATAAAGACATTTGTATCTTTGAATTAACATAAGGTTTAAAAATTCCACTAGTCTCATATTTAGAATGCAGTGTAACTTATATTATTTGATCCCTAGCCTCTGTCATGGATTGGACTAAAGTTTTTAAGTGAGAGCGTTCACAGTTCTAGTTTATTTCCTTACCAAAGGAAATCCCGAACACCTGCCTAATTTTTTTCCCCAAAAGGGCCCCAGATCCTGTGTAAGGAATCAAACTAACAGACACTAAATCTATGGGACATAATTTATTCAAAGCAACAAAAAGTGCCAAATATTCTAATACCCAGATCCCTTGACTACCAGGAAAACTCGCTTCCATTTCCACGATCTTATTTGAAAAATATTTCCCAAGGTCTAAATTGTAAAGCTCCCTTTAGCACAAGTTTTTTCTCCCGTTTTTTTAAAAAAAAACATTTTTATTAAATGTTGTAAATTCCAAATTCTATCCTTCCCTTCTTCCCTCTCCTCCTCCTCCCTAAGATGGTAAACAATCAGATATAGATTAAACATGTGCAATTATGTAAAACATTTCTATATTAGTCATTTTGTACAGAAGACTTGAATAAAAGAAAAACAAACAAAATGAAGAAATTGGAAATATCAGGCTTCCATCTGTATTCAAATCACATCAGCTTTTTCTCTGGAAGTGGAAAATATGCTTCATCATTAGTTCTTTAGTATTGTCTTGGATCGCTGTATTGCTGAGAATAATTAATTCACGGTCCTTCATCGTACATTATTGCTATCGTACAATGTTCTCCTGGTTCTGTTCACTTCACTCAGCATCTGTTCATGTAAGGCTTTCCAGGGTTTTCCTGAGATCATCTTGCCTGTCATTTCTTATCCACAATAATATTCCATTACAATCAAGTAGCACTTGTTTAGATTTACAACAAGATAGTCTGAGTGTGACAACTGATCGAATGTCAAATTGGCTTAATTCCTCAGAATTAAATTAAATTGGATTCAGGCTTAAGATCTGTGTTAACAAAATCTCTGGCAACATTTGAAGTTCAGAAGGAAATAACTCATCAAAGAGATGGGGTTTAATGAGTGCATAATAGAGATCTTGCTAACCCATAACTAATATGGCTCTCATTCTGCAATTGATGGGCTTCCCTTTGATTTCCAGTTCTTAGCCACCACAGAAAGAGCTGCTATAAATACTTTTGTACAAATAGGTCCTTTCCCTTCTTGTTGGATGTCTTTGGGATATAAAAAAATCAGTGATCTTTCTGGGCCAAAGGTTAGGTACAGTTTTATAGCCCTTTGGGCATAATTCCACATTGTTCTCCAACATGGCTGGATAAGTTCACAACTCTATCAACAATGTATTACACATTTTGAGGGAGGGCTTTAGCGTATAAGGTAGAGTAATCTCATGAGGATGCTCGGTACAAGGAACCTGGGCTACCCTGGATCATTACTACCTGTTTGACCCCTCTGGGCTTAATTAAAATCATCATAGGCGACATAGTGGAGAAGGGGGCTAGATTGGGAGTCAGGAAGAGATGAGTTCAAATCCCACCTTAAACATTTAATTGTCTGATTCTGGGCAAATCATTTTACCCCATTCAACTTGAGTATAATAGCTCATTTTCCCCAGAGTTGTGAGGACCTATGTGATATTACAGGTGAAGTACTTTGTAAACCCTAAATCACTTTTGGGAATTCAAGTTATTAGTATTACTGTCCTGCTACCTAATTGTTCTACCTCTTAATGGTTTTGCTCCCATTCAAACCTGGTGGCCTTTCAACTTTTCCAGGTATTTAATTTGTGACAGTTCTAGGAGAGTGGATGGAATCACTTTGCATTTGAAAAGATTCCCACCTCCATTCCATTCCTGCTCAGTTCTCCCAGGTGGCTCTTGTTGAATGTTTTACATTTGATATTGAGCTAGAATATCCTAATCATGTCACAGATTACCATTTTTCTGAAAAGTTGTCATCCTCTAGGGGACCCAATAAGGCAATTTGTCAGCTCACCCAGAATCCCAGAACACTGAGGGACCCCAGAAGCCATGGAGCATGTAGCTGAACTAGAAACTCACTCTAGAAACACCCAGCAAGTGCCTTCAATTAAGAGCTGCTACCTCCTAGGAAACATCTTTCCACTTTTGGAAAGGTCAAATTGTTCATTTATTAATTGAGCAAGAATTTGTTAGATCCCTACTGTGTGTCAGGTGCTGGGCGAGATACCAAGAAATAAACACACACACAAAAAGCCCCACAAATAAATCAACCCCTGTCTTCATGTAGCTTACATCTACTGATGTAACTTGCATTAAAATAAAATATATACAAAGCGACTTTGGGGGATGGAGGGCTGGAGAAGAATATCGGGAAAGGTCTCACATGGGAGCTGCCCTGTGACCTTTGCTTTGAAGGAAGCTAGGAATTCCAAGAGGTGGCAGTAAGAAAGGGAGAGCACTCCAAGCATGAGGCAAAGCCTGTAGAGAAATGGGAGATGGAGTAGCATGAATAGAAATGAATGAATGAAGAGCATGTATTAAGCACTTACTGTATACCAAGCACTGCACTTCCCATAGTTTATGGGAAGACACATATCAAAGCCAAACGGGGCCTGCCCTCCAGGAGCATGCATTCTAATGGTAGAAACGGCATCTCTAGAGAAGTGGTAGTATGAGGGCTACTCTCCATACCTAACCCTGGCCAGCAGAAATCTCCAAACCCAGACCCCAATCCCCTCTAGTTTTAGAAAACCACAGAGGTGATGCTGGGGGACAATAGCTCTAATCAGTCCATTGTCAGAATTTTACTCTACCCATCCTATTCCTGTTGTCCCACACATATTTCTGTCCAAGGACAGTCTAAGACAGACTCTATCATCTCTATGCATTGAGTGACTACTCACAAATAGACTCAATGCACACTCCTTCCTTGCCCCTCCCTAACTCCCTAGGCCCTAGTCTTATTTCCCTCCCTCTCTTCCCTTAAAAAACATTCAAAACACATTGCTTAATCCTATTTTATTCAGCCCATCTCCCTTTCTTGTTAATAAAGGGCATCCTTTATAACTGTAAGAAATGTCTCATGAGTTCTTCACATTATGGACAGCTCTCCCACCTGGTAGCCAGGTACTTTATACCTGATACTTCCTCAGTAGTACTCCTACAGTACTTGAAGGCACAACCTTCAAGAACCCAGATTCGCTCATATATTCCAGAGGAAATGACATCTGCTTTCACTTCCTTCTTTCCCTCCTCATTTACATACCTTCTTCATTAAAACTGGAACAAAAGATGAATGATATTGTTCTTTGGACTCCTTCACTCCATGTCCTTATGAGTCTGCTGTCCTTGCCACACACCATGAGCTGGAGAAATTGTAAATGAGCAAACTCCCGCCAGCTTCCCCTTTGACAGGCTTTTGTCCTCTAGCTTGTCGGTGATCTATTAACTTGTCACACGGTGAGACCTGCTCTAGAGCCCTGGGGACTGCCTGCCTGCCTCTCCAAAGCTCCGAGATGCACCAGCTAAAGCATGCTTTGATCCTCAGCGATTGCAGAATGATAGTCCTATTAGTTATCCGTTAGCAAAGTCCCTAATATGCACTCATTAAGCCCCATCTCTTTGATAATTTATTTCTTTCCGAATTTCCAATGTTGCCAGAGATTTTGTTAACACAGATCTTAAGTCTGAGTCCAATTTAATTTAGCCCTGGGGAATTAAAGCAATCTGACATTTGATATTTTGCTCCTAACTTTATTCTCCTCCCTTTTGTATTTGGAAAGGGAGAAATTTCTGCAAATACCAAAAATAAGCACATAACTCCTGGGGCCATCACTTCTCCATCAGCCTGTGTTTGTCAAGCAAATGCAAGTCTGCTTGTAGACTGGGCGCAGATGCAAGAGACAGATAGAGGGCAAAAGCTGGGGCATCTTTCCTCCTGGGAGAGAAGGAGAAGGCGTACAGGCAGACCGGGGTGGGCTGGCTGTCCTCAGATTTATGGACTGGTTCAATGCTTGTAGCAGCATCTCTAGGATTTTAGAGCTGCTCTTTTATCTGTCTTGTAGTTTTCTTCTAAGTAGAAAAACAAAAGAGTCCAGAATTTATTCTGGCTACCATCTTTAAAGGTGTTTTCCTCCTCAGCTCTTGGCCATGAGAATTTGAGTCTTGATACCAGATTGTTTGTGGAGCAGTGGGTAGAAAGATGAGAGCTGAATTTGTGCTTGATGTAAGGAGAACAATGTCTTAAAAATGGGAACTCTTGTGTGGTCCTCTTCCCTGGTTGCTATGTACTGCTCTCCCTCCATGCTAACAACATGTTGGCCCCATCCATGGTCATTCCATACTACTCTCTTTCCATGGATGCCATGTGAAGATCCTCACCCACTGCTAGTTGGTGCCATGGACAGAGCACTAACCCTGAAGTCAGGAAGACCTGAATTCAAATCTGACCTCAGACACTTAATACTTCCTGGCTGTGTGACTCTGGGCAAGTCACTTAACTCCAATTGCCTCAGAAAAAAAAAGAAGAAGAAGAAGGAAAAAGAAAAAAGAAGAAGGAAGAAGAAAAAGAAGAAAGAAGGAAGAAGAAGAAAAAGAAGAAGAAAAGAAGAGATCCTAGTTCTAGATCCATTTTCCTTCATTCCCTGGCCATTGACTCTCCCTTTTACTTTGTGGTCCCTCCATCTGCCCATCTCAAATGATCTTTAGATAGCAGAGTAGAAACTGTATTCATAGGTATTCATAGGCTGAAGGCCTGGATCAGTTTCTCATGTCTGTCATAATCTTTAGTGTAAATTTAGGAGATTTATATCAGTTCTTGGAATCTCAGTTTCCTCATCTGCAAATTGAAGGGGCTAGATTCAGTTCTCTCTAACATTCACCCCATCTCCATTTTCCCAAGATTTTTGAAATTTCTCCAATGGAGTTTTGGGGGGGTGAATTTGCAAGACAGGGGAAGTGATGATCCAACAGTTTTGTCTCATGCCTCAGATATAAATGATCCCTCTTCCACAATGTGGAGAGGAGAAGAAAGAACTCTTGGTAAAAGACTTCAATTGGTTTCTGTGAAATATTGCAGTTCTGTGGGGCAGGAGATTCAGCTATTTCTACTTTCAATGAGAACCTACTTTGGTTCCAGTTTTTTGCTGCCCTCAGACTCCAAACTGGCCTCCTCCCCAATTCAGAGCTGTGTCTGGGCCATCCAAATCTCAGAAGCTACCCTGGCCTTGGCCATGCTTTTGGGCAGTTTGTGGACTGCCAGGAGTAGCAGTTCTGGATAACGTGAGCTCCTAGTTGGCCTTGCTCAGGGTTGTCTGCCTAGAAAGGAAGGGATGATTTCTTCCCACCTCTTCTCCTGGGCAAGCTTAGTCCTATTTCTCATGAACAAAAAGAACTGAGTACTCATACTCTGTCACAAACAGGGACCTACTTCACCATCTGGAACTCATGCCCGTATCCTTGTCATTCCCTCTCCAAGTTCAGCTGCCTGGGGAATACCAGTGCAGTTCACCTCTCCTCCCCCAAGAGAACTATCATCTGGCCCAGATCCAGAAAAAGGAGGAGAGAAAACAACCTTCAAGTCTCATGTGGCCTGTATGGATTTTGGATTCTCCCATTCAGCTTGAATAATTAACCCAGAATTTTTCAAAGATTCATAAATTCTTTGCCTGCTGGACCAGAGGAATAAATGGCATTTTATCCATAATATATTTATCTAGTCCTAAAATATGAATTGATGCAGAATATTCTGCAGGATCTAATCTAACACTGGCTATTTGCCAAATCAGAGAAATATCTATTTGAAAAGAAAAACATGGAGTTCCTGGGGCCGTACCCTTCAAACTGGAGTACTGGGAATATGTCTTGGAGGAGCTCCTTTCTGGGGATCCAAGCTGGGCTGTGATGAGAAAGGGCACCACCACTTGCAATGGGAAATTGAGACCAGGGAAGGGAATCTCTTGGTCTGGCTTATCACAGGAATGGAGATAAAGCCATGAAGTTATTGGGGGACAAGTTTCAGAAGGAATGAAAGCATTGATTTTCTGTCTCCAAAACAAGAGTTAAAAGGAGTAGGCACAGGGGGACACAGAAGATGGTGTAGGGTGGTAGGGCAGGAAGATGACTGGGACAAAACATGGTTGCAGGCTTGAGACAGGTTTGAACTAGTGAGCTCTGGGCCATCACCAATCAGGGCAGCATGGACTGAGGGTGGGTCTTCCAAAGCTGAGTGGTTTAGCTCCTCACCCAATTCTTGGCACATGTTACTTGTTTAATCCAAGCTTGTTGGGTAATCAAGAGTACTGCCAATTAAAAGCAATAAGCAAAAAACTAATCAGTTTCCCTCTCAGATCCTAAGCAATATAGGAGCAAGAAGGCACTTCTTACCAAGATTTTCCTTTTCAAGAATCCATTGCAATTCCCCCTTGTCTCAAGGGCACAGCAACCCCCCACCGAGTGAAGGGGTTCACTCAGTTTTCAGAGGGCAACTTGTGCAACCTTTTGAGCCAACAGAAGGAACTGCCCCCTCCATAGGAGCTGGTCTCATCTATGTGACTATTAGAAATGGAGCTACCTTGGTCAGCTCCTTCATCTGCTCTTGAGTGAATCAGTCTCTTAGAAACTGGAAGTTTACTGCTGATGGTGGTTGAGGGCATCAGTCTGGTCTGGAAGTCAACAGTTACCACAAGTTTAACCATCCAAAGTAATTCTTTGTATCCTCAGCATCTAACATAGGAAGAGGAGGAACAAGTGTCTGGGGGCATAGCATTGGACCTAGGAATCAGGAAAACTTGAGTTCAAATTCAGCCTCAGACTAGCCATGTAATCCTGAACAACAAACTTAACCACTGTCTCAGTTTCCTTATCTGTAAAATGGGGATAAAAATCATACCTACTTCCCAGGAAGTTCAAATGAGATAATAATTGTAAACCTCTTAGCAGAGTACACATAGTAGACAGTCTCTTATCATTTAGATAGTATTATTCAAGACCTACTAAGTGACAGCTATTGTGCTAAATGCTTTACAAAAATTAGGCCATTTATTTGAGGAGCTTAACCAGTGCTTGGTGATTGATTGGTTGGTTGGTTCATTGATTTCAAGGGAATAATGTCCCTGGATCTACTGTGTATAAAGATGGATTGGAGAATATTATTTGATATTTTAATGGTGACTTTTACAAACTCTCCATTTTTTCACCCTCAATAACTGCAGCCATCTGTACACTAATTGCTGAGGGCTGATGATTTCCACTAGTCTCCCAGGATGCATTTCCTTTTTTCTCCAACACTTAAATATCCTTTTGTATCCATTTCTATAGAAAGTCATCCTTGTATTTATTGCAGCCCATTTCAGCTTATCTTAAAGAGATTAACTAGCCTGCTTTCTAGGCTTACTGTTGGGTCAGACATCAGATTTCATCTGGGATTCCAGAACTTAATACATTTTACTCTTCCTCTTCTTGCCTTTTTTTTCATTTCTAGACATTCTTGAAGAGTTTATGACTCTCCAGGCTCAACCCTGACCCACTCAATTTCCAATTATTGTTGTTTTAATCCATTCTTTTTACTTCCCTGAGTCTAGCCTTAAATTGGTATATAATGTTGTAAGGAAGGTGGGGGGAGGAGGGTGGACCTACAAGTAGAAAAACCCATTTACGCAAGGAAATCTTTATGCCATTGCTCACACAAGGCATAGTTAGTGACAAATGGTAGCTACTCATCTTCCATTCTATTTATCTTTATCCTTCTATTTTTTCCATCTCTCTGTTTCTCCCTTCTCCATCTCTCACTATCTTTTTTTATTAAAATATATGTTATTTTAAAAAAAATATATGGTGTTTGCATGAAGAGATTTATTTGAAGATTTATTTCCAATTTTGTTCATTTGTCAAGATATTATTTTGTACAGCCTTATCTGTGTAATGTTGTATCCTATCTTATATTGTTAGCTCCCTGAGGGCAGGAACTGTTTATTTTTGCTTTAGGATCCAGCACACTGTCTGCCCACACATTATCACATAATACATGTGTTTTGAACTGAAGTGAATTATTGATGATAATTGTGAGTAAATTTTAATTGGGTCCACAAAGAAGGGCAGAGAGACCACCTTTCATTAGGGGAGAGGGGAGAATCTTTTTCACTCCCATGTAAGCACCCTTGACTTCTAATTTTGCCATTCTTTTGGCCTTGAATTTATGAGCAGCCTAGGAGAAGTTCCAATACCACTAAGAAAATGTCAACAATTCAAGTTTTATTGATTTTTTTTTTGCTTGTGAATAATTTATCTTTGCACACTCAATGGTCGTCCTACTGTTCTCTGAAGACAGATATTTTTTAGAGCTGCCTCTAAGTTTGTGTCTCTAGAGAGAATTATTTAGAAGTGTCTGGCTCTTGGAAACTTTAGTTCAATTTGGGGAGGGAGGGGGAAATGTCAGAGCTGGAGAAAAGCACAAAGAGGGAGAGGAATATCCTGTAATAACCAAGTTCTTCAGGAATGGCTGGCAGGCCAATTAGAAGAGAATGGAAAGTGTGCTGAGAGAAGCAATAGGGAATGAGGCTACAGAGGGAGGGAGAAGTTAAACCGAGGCGGGGGGGGGGTCTTAAAGACTAGACTGAAGAATTGGGAGGGGATTCTAGAAGGAGCAGAAAAAACAGAAGATTTTTGAGTGAGATAATTATAGGATCATATAGGATCATGGAATTTGCAGAGATCTCTCTTTTCACAGATGAGGAAACTGAAGCAAACAGAAGTGAAATGATTTGTTGAGGGTCACATAGCTAAAAAATGTCTGAGAAATTATTTAAACTCAAGTCGTCCCAACTCCAGGTTCAGGGTTCTATTCTAGGACTGTAATACTTGGCTGCCTCTGACCTGTAACTTAGGAAGCTTTTTAAGCAGGTTCCGGGAGGCACCTGGGGTAGTCCAAGTTAGAGAGGTTCAGGCCTCAGCTGGGGTCATGTCTATGTGATTGGAGAGAAGGAGGCAAAACCCCAAAGAGGCTGGGTGGGTAAAATCAACAAGAACTGGTAACTGATAAATTATGTCGAGATGGAGCTATATCCGCGTATGTGTTAGAGACATCATTTTCACATTGCAACTGTCCTGATTTTACTAACAATAAAATCTTGGAAATGGGCACATGTAGGTATTCTGGATGTGTTTGTGCATGGCTCACTATAAAATACTGATTCGGTTTTGCTAACATTTATTAGACTCTTGCTGTATACTGGGCACTGTACTTGGCTTCAGGTTTTAAAAGACTAAAATGGAATAGTCCATCCATGAACTTGTATTCTGTTAGGGGGAAGGAAGAACCTGCTCTGTTGTAGGTCTCTGTTTTGATCACCTTTCATCTCTCTTTGCTTAATTAATTTTCAGTTGAATCTTATGTCTCTTAAAGCCTGAGTGAGTCAACATCAATGTGCTTGGAATCAGTGTACCCATTTGCCATAAGGAACTCCTGGTGAGGAAATTCCCTCCATTGATGCTGATAGGTCCCTGCTCTGTACTTAAGAGCCTTAGAAGGGTGCCCAGGAGAGCAAAGAGAGCCTATCTTTTTCTTGGACCCGAAGCAAGGTTTCTGAAGGGAATGGCAGACTCTTTTGTGTGTTTAAATTCCAGTGATGAGCATCTATTATCTCATTTCTATTATTTTTCAGGCAGAGGGGACGAGACTTCAGAGAGAACTCCGGGGATATTTAGCAGCTATCAAAGGTAATGATCTCTGAGGTGTTGGCTATAAAATACCCTGCAAGAGTTGAGAGAAGGATTTCACAAAAAGCTGGGGGGTTGGCAGGTGGGGGAGGGGAGCAAAGGCCCTCACCCCAAAACAGAGCCTAGATAATGGCTGGGTGGGGAAAGTGGTTGAATACACTTGGTCCTTTCAGCTTTGGCCAGCTATGTATAACAACAGCATTACTGGAGTATGCTCAAATAGGATGGAAAGGCTGCCTTTACTACTTGGTGGGTTTGTGAATTGACCAGTGCAAAGCCCTCTTTCACTGACTGAGATCATGACCCTTCCCTGCCTTAGTAGACATCTACAAGTTGCTGTGGCAAAAACATTCATGAACCTAGCAATGATAAGTCTTTTGGAATTAGCTATACTTGTCATTGGAACACACACACACACACACACACACACACACACACACACCATTATCAC
>JAJPUD010001273.1:290807-322288 GCA_023553655.1 Myrmecobius fasciatus
ACACACACACACACACACACACACACACACACACACACACACACACAAACACATCTACCTCCATCCCAGTTCTAGTTGTGATCTTCCACGTCATCCTCAGCAGAAGGCTCTGGGTTGGCTGAGACGGCTGTCACTGACCCTGTTTTCACTGGCTATGTTCCCCACCAGAGAAGCCACGTTGGATGGACTCTGGTGTTTGAAACATCGAATGAAATGTAATTTAGAGAGAAAGAAAGGCAGCCTGGGGCAATGGCAAGAGCACCAGGAAGTCAGAAGCCTGAGGTCTGGATCATACTCTACCACTCACCTTGAACAATTTGAACCCTCTGAGTCTCTACTTCTCTATCTGTAAAATGGGCACAGCAGTTGTACCCCACCAGTCTGACAGGAGGAGTTTGAAGAAAGTGAGAAAATTATTGCATAAACCGACAAGTTATTTACCTGAGCTCCTTTTCTCCATTCGATAACTTAGACGGATTGAATCACACATGGGAACGGCGAGCCCAAGCGTGTTTAAAATTAATTGCACTATGAAATTATCCATCTCTTTGCTTAAGGTGCAGCTTCCTGGCATCTGGGGAAGACTCCCTTCCGCAGTGATCCTCCACGTTCCCTCAGCTGGGAGAGGAAGCCAGCACCAACAATCTCATTGTGACGTCTTTGTCTTTTTGTCTCTTTCAGAAGTGTGATGTGCTCTGGGAAGACTTCCATCAAAAGCTGGTGGACGGCTCCTTGCTCACCCTGGATACATACCTGGGCCAGTTTCCTGACATCAAAGTACGGTGCCTTTTTTTCAGGGGTGAAATGGCTATTGATCCCAGGGGGAAAAGAAGCATGATGGGGGGGGTGGGGAAAGACAGAAGGGAAGAAATAGACCATGTCCTACAAGGCAAAGCAGAAAAGGCAGAGATTGCCCCCAGCCTGAGTCCCCTGCTCAGTGACAGCTTATGGTGCACTGTGGCTCGGGAAATCTCATTTTCTCCTTCGTTTCATCCCCTGGAGCTTCAGCTTCTTGAGAAGAAGCTTTTTGAACCCAGAAACATAACGCCATAGACTGAGCCAGTGCCTTGCCCACTGTACCACACTGCCTAGCTATTAAGTGCCTATAATTCTGCAGAATTATTGCCTTTCTTATGAATTATTTTCTCCTCTTTTCTACATGGAAAGAGAGTTAGAATCAGAGCACAAGGATCCAAATTCTGACTTTGTCTCTTATTGCCAGTTTGATCCTGAACAATTTCCCCTATTTAAGCCTTAGCTTCTTCCTCTAAAATATGAAAAAAAATTGGCTTGAATGGCTTCTGAAGTCCCTTCCAACTCTTGAGCTGAGCCTGGATTAGCCCAATCACAGAGTCCATAATGTAAACTCCCAATGATTATCTTTTGCTGAGGTAATTGGGGTTAAGTGACTTGCCCAGGATCACACAACTAGGCAATGTGAATGTCTGAACTCAAGTCCTCCTGACTTCAGGGCTGGTGCTCCATCCACTGCACCACCTAGCTGCCCTCAATGATTATCTTTTAAAATGAGTCAATGCTCTGTTTGCCCAGAGAATCTCTCCATAAAAATGGTAAGTAAATTGAAAATAATTGGAGCTGGGGAGACAAATGTCTTCAGGGCTGGGTCAGTGGTCCTGAGTACCTCTCCCTTGGGGTCTTCATCTATTTGTAGCACAGCAGGTTGCTGGGGAGTACCCCAAAGGAATTCAAATGGCTACTTCCCTTCAGAATTCTGCCATCTTGGATGGGTTCCACTGGCAGACCCAGGCCCATAGCCCTTAGATAGTAAAAGAAAACCCTTCTGTAAATGTATCTTAGTATGGCCTCCACCCCCCATATTCTAGCCACCACATTTCCTTAGTTTTCTTGGTTGCTATGGACCAAAGATTTATTCTCTATTGACCAAAGTTTTCAATCATTCAGTAGACATTTATTAAGCACTTACTGTATGTTTGGCACTTTGCTAAATATTAGGGATTCAAAAAGAGGAAAAAAGACAATCCTGGCTTTAAGGAGATTACAGTCTAATGGGGAGATGGCATGCAGACTAATAAATACAAGCCATATAAAATAGGCAATAATCAATAGCAGGAAGGTACTAGAAGGAGGAGAAGGTGGGATTTTAGTTGGACTTAAAGGAAGTTAGGGAGATTTGTGGGTAGAGTAAAGGAGGGCAAACTTTCCAGCAAGGGGGAGAACCACAGAAAATGTTTCGAGCCAAGAAGTAGAGTCTCCTTTCATAGAATGGCCAAGAGGATTGTGCCAGTGGATCAGTGATGAGCCTCTGCTGATTGGTTGCTCTCTAGTTATGTCTGACTCCTCATGACCCATCCATCCCCATCTTGTCCATGAGGTGGTTTTTTTTTGGCAAAAATAGTAGGGTGGTTCGCCAGTGACTTCTTCAATGGATTAAGGCAAACAGAAGATAAGTGACTTGTCCCCCTGAGCATGGTGAGTGTGTGAGCCAACTTTGAACTTAGATCTTCCTGACTCCAGGCCCAGTGTTCTGTCCATTGAGCCACCCAACCACTTCCTTAGGCTAATTTAGCTAGGATGGCCCTTGAGAGCAGATATTCAGACTGCCTATAAGTCCGTTCTTGAAGTTTTTCTAGACTGGTGGATCTCACCAGATCTTGAATTTCTGGGGGGATGGCTGTTGAGAACCCAGAGTCAGGTCTACTCCATGATGAGATATCAGGGGAAGGCTTTGTGGAGGATTCCTCGCCCTCTCCATGAGTCCATGCTCACTATTCCTAGCTTTAGATATCATATCTTGTGAGATATCATATCATGGGGGATATGAATAACTCATCAATAAGCATGTATTAAACACCTACTGCATAGCACTAAGCCTTGACAACTGAGCAGGATAATTGTCTAGAGGGTAAATTATATGTTTTTCTTTATTCCTCTCCTCCATAGAAGGAGCACTAGACTTAGACTCAGAAGCCCTGATTCAAAGTCTGGCTCTGCTCCTTCCTGCCTCTGAGACTTTGAGCAAATCATTAAATCTCATTGAGGCTCTGTGATTTCCTCTAGAAAATGAGGGATTTGGATTAAAAAGCCTCTGGACACCTCCTGGTTCTAAATTCATGACCTCCTTTTTCCATCAACATGACCACCAGAGGGAGCCCTGAGTGAGGAGGGTGAATCCCAGCATTGAACCTATTGCTACATGGGTTAAGCAGCTGGGTTAGATATATATATATATATATATATATATATATACTCCTGGGGTAGGAAAGGTAGACAGCACACAGGCAAGAGTATTTCCTGGAACCTCAGGTGTTATCTCACCTTGCCCTACCTGTTTTCACACCAACCTGGGAAGCTCCTGCTCACAACCATAGAGTTGGACTTTTTTAGGTATAGAGCTTCCTCTGGTGGATACATCGACACCTTGAATATATCACATCCTGCTCTTTCCCTGTTAGAACATGAGCTCCATACATGTTTAACCTATATTGGATCACTTGCTGTGTACGGGAGGGAATGGGGGAAAGGGAGGGGAAAAATTGGGAACACAAGGTTTTGCAAGGGTGAATGTTGAAACTATCTATGCATGTATTTTGAAAATAAAAAGCTAAAAAAGGAAAAGAAAAGAGTAAGTGATAGAACTGGGGGATGGGAGAACATAAGCTCCATGAAGGCAGGGATTGTCTCATTTTTCCTTTACATATTTCCTAGAACTTAACAGAGCACATGGCATATAATAAGAGTTGAGTAAATCTTTATGCTTTCATTCATTTTTCATTTCTGCCTCCTATCCCTTCCTCTTTCCCTCTCTCCCCTCATCTCATCTCCTTTCCCTTCTTAAATAGCATGCACACACCAGCCTATTGTTATTTACTGCAGCTGAGCTGGAGGGGTTCTGTTGTTTCCATAACAACCTTTCTAGTTCCTTTGATGGGGTCAACTAGCTCTGCATTCACCTGCTTCTTTTTGGACTGTTTGCCCCTGTAAAAGCATCCTATGGGTTTCTGGCCAAGCTCCTTGATCACAGAACGTAGATTTTTTTCCCCTTTTATTTACTTATTTTAAACTTAAATAGGAAAAGGGAAAAAAAAAACACTTTGACATGTGCATAAGAGAACATAAGGGAGGACTCAAACTATAAAGCAATAAATTTCCATTTCAAAAAAGCCTATATAATAAATACTGCACACTGGGTTCAGAGCTGTCCATCTTTTCTTTGTTTCCTTGTAGGTTTTCTTTTGTTCCCTGTTGTGCTCTTTTTATTTTATTCTTTCCTCTCTCCTCTTTCCTCCCAGAAGGCTACAATTAAGCATATATATATATATGCACATATACATACATACATATATGTGTATATATTATATATGTATATATGTATACACACATATGCACACACATCACATACATGCATATATACACATATGCATATATAGATATACACATATATACAGACACATGCATAGATATCTATAATCATATACACATTGTGTTCCAAAACCTGCAGTCTTTTAATGTAACTATTGATGAGTCTTGCGTGTTTCTAATTTCTGTTCTGCTATATTTGAACTATTTCTTAAAAATTGTTGCTCTTAATATTTTCCCCTTGACATGGAGATTTCAGAGTTTGGCTATAATGTTCCTGTAGGATTTCCTCATACAATATTGTTCAGGTGATGATCATTGGATTGTTTTTCTATTTTTCTTTCTTGTTCTAACATTTCAGAATAATTTTCTTTAATTATTTCTTGTATTATTGTACCAAAATTTTTATTGTAGTTTTCAGTAATCAATAAAATTATTCTCATATTTTTTCTTCTTGATCTTTTCTCCAGATCAGTTGTTTTTCTTATGTGATCCTCTCACATTCTCTTCTATTTTTTTTCATTCTTTATATTTTCTTCCTTAAAATTCTGTATCTCTTGGGGCAACTAGGTAGCACAGTAGATACAGCACCAGCCCTGAAGTCAAGAGGATCTGTGTTCAAATCTGGTCTCAGACACTAAACATTCCCTAGCTGTGTGACCCTGGGCAAGTCACTTAACCTCAATTGCCTCAGCAAAAAGCAAAAAAAATTCTGGATCTCTTTTACTAGTTAGTTGACTTTCTTTTCATAATCTTCTTGTTTTTCTTAGATTGCTCTTTTTTAAAAAAAAATTTCCTCAATCGTTCCCATTTGATTTTAAAGTCTTTTTTTGAGTTCTTGTATGCACTCTTTTAGGCAGGTGACCATTTGATGTTATTTGGGGTAGGAGAGGCTTTTTTGTTTCAGTATGCTCTGAAGATGAACTCCAATCTTCCCTGTTCCCAAGTAACTTTTTGTGGTTGAGTTCTTTCTTCTTTGCCTGCTCATTTTGTCGCAGATTGTCAGGGTAATCAATCACCTCTTGTCCTGGGATGTGGTCCCTCTATTCTCAGGACCTCCTTCAGTTCTCCCCTCTGTTCTGAAAACTCCACCCTCCTGTGTGTGCCCAGAGCCAGCGGCAATCCTGCCCCATTGTTTCGGCACTCACCAGTTCCTTCTTGTGCTGGTTCCTTCTTGCCCAAGGCCACATGTTGACAGTACCACTGGGCCTGTTGTCCCTTATAAGTAGAGGTTCCCTCAATCTTCCCTGCCTCAGATGCCAGATTCCCCATACTGTCTGGAAGGTGGGGCAGAGACTACCTCCCATCCAAGCTAGCTCCAGGGTTCACACTCACAGATGGTTCGGCAGAACTCACCTGAAGGTTTTTACACTTCAAACAAGCCAAATCTCCATCCTGGTGCCTTTCTTCTGATTTTCTCTGATTGTCCCCCAAAGACCTCTGTTCTGTCCCAACTCCTTTTTATTTTAACAGCTCTACAATTGCCCTATTTTGTCTTGTTTTGGGAGGAAATATTGAGAGCTTGTAATTCTCTGACCTCCTCCACCATTTTCCCAGAATCCTAAAAATCAAAAAAAGTCATGTAGCCAAATTCTCTGATTCCTCCTTCAGCCAAGAGGTAAGAGGATGGGCAGCAAGTGATTTTACTCTTCTGAGTCCAAATCCCATGATCTCTCTGCTATTCCAAACTGCATCCATGCCATGAGAGAGATTTCTTAAGAGCCCCAACTCCTTCTCCCATCCTGTCTCCTAGGGATGGCTTGCCTGACTTTTCACAATAGTTTTTGTTTGATGTCATTAATATGAGGACATCCCAGTAGGGAAACTCCTTCTCCCAGTGCAGACCAATAACCGAGCTGCTCTCTGACTTCGATTCTTAAAGTTATCTAATCACATTAGGTGATTGTCTGGGGTCACACAAACAAGCTGGCTCAGAGGCAGGACCCGAATTCAGATCCTCCCATCTCGAAGACCAGTTCTCTAGTCACTAAGCTGAGCTGAGTAGATCCTTAGAACAAAGCTGACTGTGGCAAATACCCTGGAGGAGCTCCATGGTCACATCCTTGGGTCTCCCCGGGTCTCGTTGACCCCATCATTATCCAAGTGTGTAGTTTTCTCCTCAGAACTTGGCTACCAAGCAATAGCTTCAGTCGTTCATGAAGTGTAGTGTTTTTGGCTCTCTGTACAAGCAGAGGGAGAGCACGTAGCTTAAATGGCGGATTATTTGGAATAATGAAGTATCGGGGCTTTGCCCACCAGGCTCAAGTCTTGCTTACTGCATGGTGATTGAATTTGGGTAGAATAAATGAGTGGGCCGGAGATGGGGCAAAGAATTATGGCTTAAGACCCGAGTAGAGATTTTTCAAAGCCTGACACCACGAATCCCATTGCAGTCAATAGGGAACATGCTGCTGAAACCTCAGGCAACTCTCAAAATATTTATTCCAGTCCATGAGTAAGAACTATGACTCAGGGTTCCTCGGGGCTTCTGACTTTGCCTTCCTTCTCTAGATGGGCGAAGCAGCCGGCTCAGGTTGCAGGATAAGGCCCTGTCAACCAAATTCATATTTTCAAATGGAACAGACTTCTCAACAGCTTGGTCCAGTCAGGGATAGCCGGGGGCACTTCTTGGCAAAGGTCACCGTGATCCCGTCTTGGCTCCCGGGCACTAAAGATGGCTTGGCAGGGCGAGCCAAGACACACTCTTCCAACGGGCAGCTATTAGTGGTTTCCTTTTAAACAGGCTCCTTTGTGTTCTTTGTGGGAGAAGGCTGCTGATCAGATGGAAATGCCAAGGAGCTTTAATTGAGCTTGACTGAGGGAAAAAGCTGAGTGCTTCTTGTAATGAGTAAGATAACATTGCTTGACCCCTGCCCTAAGTGATGGATGCTTGAAGAGAAGGCCTTAGAGTCCAAGATGGGAAGCTGAACAAATGAAACTGATTTTAGGAATGAATGAAGTAGAGCTTAGAAGTCCAAATGAGGGGAAGTGCGTTGTGATAAATGTCGAGTCTTAGGTCTGATTTAAAAATAATGAGCATCCCGAGTGTAAGACAAAGGAGGCATGGATCAATGGCCTTATTTCTGAAAATAATTGGAGGGTTCTAACTCCCTGTGAGTCAGCAGGAGGATATGGCCACTCAGTCAGTCAGGGCCATTGTGGATGACATTAAAAGAAGCTGCAAATCTGGGAAGAAGGAGGTGATGGGGCTCCCTCCAGAATATTACACTCGGTGCTGGACACTGATGAGAAAGGAGGACACTGGTCACTTAGTAAGTATCAGAGTAGAGCAACCAAGGTGTTCAAAGGCCTTCAGTCCATGACACAGGAGGGTCAGCTGAAGGAACTGGCTTGGAGAGGAGACTGAGGGGGCAGAGGCAGGGGAGCCAACTTCTGGTTTTCCCAGGCTTGTTATGTGTGATATTTGGTTTGGCCCCAGAGGGCAGAACTTGGAATTGTGGATGGAAGTTGCCAAGAGATCAGTTTCCCAGCCATTTGTGCTTTCTATGCATTCAAAGGACCATCTGGTCTCGTCGGCCATGTGGTCCAAGCCATACAAAAAAAGTAAGACCCCACCCTCACATCCCCCATGAGTGGTTTCTAGCTACTGCTTAAAGAGGGGCAGCCAATTCTCTCTTGATGCAGTCCTTTCTTTATAAGGGAAAAGTTCTTAATAGTTAAAATATATTATATAATGGGGAAAATGAGCTCCCTTGGGAGATGGTGAATATGCCTTCACTGAAGTTCTGCAAGGAAAGACTACATTACCATTAGTCAAGTGTCTCATAGTAGGAATATTTTGCCAAGTACCTATAGTACAGAAGTCCTTCCCAACTCTGAAAGGATTTGATTTTGCTAAGAGGAGACAGTAGAATCAAGGCTCATTTAGAGTCAGAGGACCTGAAGGATTTGAATTCTGCCTCCACATCTCTGAGTCTCAGTTTCCCCATCTGTACAGTGATGGGGTTGGATAAAATGGCACTGACTTCTAATCTTCCAGCTCCTTGCCTTTGAGCCTCCTCAAAGTAGTACCCTTGGTGTTTATTCCACAGTGTGTGCAGATCTTGTTGCAAATGGACTTTAGCCAAGCAAAAAAGGAGATGTTTTTCAGTCTTATTTTGTTTTTTACTCACAGACAGTTCATGGTGCAATCTCCCACTGTCTTCATCAGACTTGCCTCTGAGTCCTTTACAGCTTCTTCCAAAAATCAAATCCTCCCTCAAACAATGAAAGTGGGTCACCACCAAGGATGCTCCAAGGGCCATCCTGCAGGCTCCGAAGGCAGGGAGGACCTAGAAAAGTCTTTTCAGAACAGCATTCTCATTAGCACAGTCTCTTCCAGGGAGCTGCCTGAGGGGGGCTGCTCTGCAGAGGATGCTGACCATTCAGATCTCTTGAAGCTCCAGTACACAAGTTACTAAGATGAGTCTCATTCTGTTTCAGGCACCCCTCCTGCTTTAGGTTTTGAGCTGTTTCTAGCATCCCCTGACCCTGTTTAACCCCACGTCTTGTATTTGGGTATAATCATGGAGTGTGAGCAGTATTGATGGATGCATCTGGGAAAGGACACAATTTGGAAGCACATGCTCTGGATTCAAATCCCTGCCCTGCTCCTACTTTCCTCTGTGACCACGGACAAGCTTTCCCTGGGACTCAGTTTCCTCTGTTGTAAATGTCAGACTAGTTGAGTTTTAAGGTCTCTTGCTTTGCACTCACACCCGGCTGGGTGTGCTCAGGAGGTGGGAAGAAAAAAGAAAGGGCAGAAAGTAAGACTAGCGGGAAGTTGGGCAGGAGGATCTAGATTGGTTGAGGGTTGGTTGAGGAGGAGAGATAGGAAAACCTGGATGACTAGAGATTGGCTCATTGCCACCCATTAACTTATTGCCAGTCTTCCTGCCCTAGCCAACCTGAGGTCATGGTCATCAATCACATCTTGCCACTTTCTCAAGGAATATGGCTTAATACATCTGCAGGAGACACATCTGTTTGAGGCGACAAGAAGTGGGCTATCTAATTATTACCTTGCTTTTCTCAACCCAGATCTCAGTAAAAAAAAATGCACATTTCCAAACATATCCTCAGTGCTCACTATCTGTAGGTACCAGTCATTGTGCTAAGAGATGGGGATATAAAAGCCAAAGTAAGATGTCCTACTCTCAGAGACCTTCTTCTGGACAAAGATCAATATACAAAGTCATCATCATTTCCAATCTTATAGGACTCATTTCCTGTCACTTAAAGTCATACTACTTAAGAATACTTGGATTCAAAAATCAATTTCACAAGGATGACATATGGGAGACATGACTAGACAACAGCATGTATGCAAAAGATGTAGGGATTCTAGTGCACTTGAAATCCAGGATGACTCAATGACGTGATATGGTGGCCAAAAACTCTTGTGCAATTTTAGGCTGAGAGAGAGAAGCAGATTGTTTGGGGCTAGGAAGACCCTGTCTAGTTCCCTGGTCACTCGATACAGCTGCAACCTTGATTTAAAGGCTGGGTATAAAAATTTTGGAAGGACTTTGGATGACTAGAGAGCATCCTAAAAGAGGCAATCAAGATGATGAAGTCCATGAGTTCATTCTATGCAAGGACTGGTGGAAAGACTTATGGATGTTTAGCTCAGAGAAGAGAAGACTTAGAACAGATTGGGTCACTTGGAGCATTATTATAGGAAGGAGAAATCGGTCTTGAGCTGCTTGGCTCCAGAGGGTCAACCAGACCCTGAACTAGGAACAATGGTGAAAGGAAAATCTTCCCAATAATTAGAACCACTGGAAGGTGCTTGGGGAAATGGTGAATTCTCCCTCACAGAAGGTCTTCTAGCAAAAGGTTGGATGATCATTTGTTCACCATACTATAGAGCAATGCTGCTTCAACTTTTTTCCACTTATGATCCCTTTTCACCTTAGAAATTTTTTTGTGACTCTGGGTATACAGGTATATAAAATAACTATCCAAATCAAACATTTAGTGATAATAAGTCATAATTTTCTAACCTTTACATTCAATTATGAGATCCCATATTGGGTTGTGAACTATACTTAAAGAAGCTGGGTTATGGGGAATATTCTTGGTCCTCTGTGGGCTGTATGAGTTGCCTCTGTAGCATTCCCAATCTTTGATTCTCTGCTACTGTAGCCCATTGCCTTTTCTTTCCATTTTCTTCTTCAAGCCAATGTACTCCCATAAGCCTTTCCTGAGAAATTACTGTGCTCTATTCTGGGAATACAAAGACTCTTCTTTCTTCCCCGGTCATCAGCTTCTACAAGTAGGTAGAGGAGCTGGCTAGGTCCACCTTGTTCTTAGGGCTTGATTACTTCACTAAAGACCCCAATCCTCTCTGTTGGCAGATGCGTATAGCCAAGAGGAGCCGAAAGCTGGTGGATTATGACAGCGCCCGTCACCACCTGGAAGCTCTGCAGAGCTCCAAAAGAAGAGATGAAAGTCGCATTACAAAGGTAAGACGTGCTGGGGAGCCACGGAGTTCCCTCAACCTCCCCTTGAGCCCTGGATGGCTTTGTGGGAGGAAACAAAGCTTCAGAGCTCTGTCTGGAATCTAGGAGATCCCAGGATGTGTGACTGCTGTTTTAGCTCATTTCTAACACACTGGTGGAAAACGAGCGGATTTCTCACATTGCGACACATGTTGGTCTGAGACATTTGGACTATCCGTCACTAAGCCATTGGACCATCTTGGTTGAAAGACATTATTCAGCCGGGAAAATATCTGCTCTACCATCTACACCCAGAAAGGGGACTGTGGGAACTGAATGTGGATCGCAATATAACATTCTCACTCTTCCTGTTGTTGTTTGCTTGCATTTTGTTTTCTTACACATTTTCTTCCCTTTTTCATCTTGTGCCCCAAGAGAATGATATAAATCTGTTTACACATATTGGATTTAACATATATTTTAATATGTATAACATATATTGGATTGCTTGCCATCTAGGGGAGAGGGTGGGGGGAAAGAAGGGAAAATCTGAAACACAAGGCTATGCAGGGGGCAATGTTGTCAAATTATCATACATATATTTTGAAAATAAAAAGCTTTAAAAAGAAAAAAAGAAAATATCTGTTCTACTAATCTAGCACTGAGGGAACACAAAGTTTGGGACTGAGATTTGTCCAGTGGGGGTCAATTTTAAGCAGAACCCCAAAGAAGGTTCCCCCATCGAACCAGCTGCCCTAACTTAAGATGAGTTTTGTAAAAACAATTTTGGCGTCTCAGGAACCAGCCAAACCAGCAAGCCGGCTGCTTTGTCCAAGTGTCTAACTATGCTGGTTTATATCCACGTGGTTGCATCATTTTTTAAGATTAGTGGAAATAAATAGAGATTTGTTTCTTCTAGGCAGAAGAAGAGTTTCAAAAAGCCCAGAAAGTGTTTGAAGAGTTCAACATTGATTTACAAGAAGAGCTTCCTTCACTGTGGTCTAGGTAAAGCCATTTGTCTGAACGTTATGGGATAGAGTGTCAGCACCAAGTGGGCTGAGATTTTTGTCTTTAAATCCCCAGGGCCTAATACAGTGCTTGATAAGAAACAGTTATTATTCTCATTTTCATCAATTGATAATTAATTGATTGATTTTCAGAGAAGTTAATACACATCCTTTTGGGGGATTTGCAAAAACTTCTTATTTCTACAAATAAATATCTACTGAAATTACCCACTCTTTGTGTCTAATTATCTTTCTGCCAACCAAGGCTAGAAGCTTACCACCTCCCCCTCCTGAGAGTATGATTATAGGAAAGAATACAGGCAAAGATGGAGGGAGTTTCCTCACTGGGAATTCCCTATGTCTGTGAAGTTACAGATCAAAGAAATAGATGTGTATGTACACATATCATATATAAGGGAAATCAAATTGGTTGTATTGATGTTCAATATTATTCTTCTAATGTAACATTTTAAAGAGAAACTTCATTAAAAATAAATTAGAAACAGTCAGAAATATAAATCCTCATTTTAGCCCCCTCTTTTTTTTTCAAAACCTGAATGGGAATGGAGTAACTGAGATGTTTCCTTAACCCTTATGAGTCCTTTCGTTACTGAATGGCCCCCTCTCTCAGATCTTCTCTCTTCTCTTTTTGATTCCCCCTGACAGACGGGTGGGATTTTATGTCAATACCTTCAAGAACGTGTCCAGCCTGGAGGCCAAGTTCCACAAGGAAATCGCTCTGGTAAGTGACAGTGGTCATTATTTCCTGTGTGAATTGGACAATGGACAATTCTTCTGTCTGGAGGGACACGGGCATGGGATTTCCCCCCTTGCCTGGGACTGGGCACCTTTCTGTTACCTGGGCTTACTTCTTCATTGTTCTATTAAGACTTACATCTTAATTAGTGTTCTCTGCCTGGATGTGCTTAATGGAGAGAGCCCTTCTCTTCCTAGAACTTCCTTGTTATTTCCTAAAGAAAGCTAATAGAGGTCATGCTTTACACTGATTGTAAAGTTATAGATTGGGACCTGGGGGGGGGATCTTGGGAAGGCTCTTCTCCCTACCCTTCATTGTCCATATGAGAAAATAGATTAAGAATACTGGGCAAATGCTTGAACCGTCCCCTTCTGTGGCCCTCAAAGGCCCTCGGAACACTGCAGATGAGTTTCCCAACAAAGATCACTCAGCCGCCATTGATCAGGCACCCGTATTCACTGATGGATCCATTCTTATTAAACCATGTGCCAGGCATGTTGTGCCCCTTAGCTTCAGATCTCTCTCAGTGCCCTCATCTCGCAGCCATCTCCACCTGCCTGGCCCTGGTTCTGTGATCACGTGTAGTTCCTCAATCACAAGCTTTCCCAAGAAAAGCATGAGGATCTTGAGTTAGGACTGGAATAATTTTTCCTGCAGTGGACAAGTGCCTTCTGTCTCCTTAGCTCTGCCACAAGCTTTATGAGGTGATGACCAAGCTGGGGGAGCAGCATGCAGACAAGGCCTTCACCATCCAGGGAGCCCCCAGGTAAGTGGCTGTTCTTTGAAAGGCATTCCCATGAGCCTCCTTAAGAGCCCACAACTCCCCCAGCCCAAGAACTCCCACTGGAAAGTCTCTTTCTCATATCATATCTTGAAGAGATGCCATCAGTTACAAGAAGAGAGAGGAAAAAATGAGCGAATGAAAGCTTTATGTCAACAGGCAACATCTGCCTGTATCTGCCATGTTCCCATCTTCTAAAGATGGCGTCCGTCCCTTCCTGTGTCATAGGGTTCAGATAAAAACAAGCAAAAGCACTGAATTCAAATCTTATTTAGATATGATTAACTGGGTGTCTCTTTCAGTAACAAGGGCTTTGGAAGAATGTTTCCTTAATCTTTTTCTGTGATACGTGATCCACAAGAGAGAATCCAGAGTCAGTCAACAAACATTGATTAAACATACCTACTATATACCAGACACCAGACCTAGCTAAATGCTAGGGATGCAAAGAAAGGCAAAAACACAATCTGGACTCTCACAGAGTTCATAATCTAATTAAGGAGAGTACATGTAGACAACTATGGACAAATAAGATATAGAAAAGATAAACTAGCGAAATCAGCAGATGAACAGTGTGCTCCCTCCCTCAGAGAACTATTCTATGTAAAAAATAAAAATTCAAAGAAAATGTAATTTTCTTTAAATTAGGAAGATTAATCAATACATCCAAAAAAGCCTGGAAACATGTGCAATATTTCTTACCCGTTGCCTTCTCATCTCTGCAAAAAAAAGTGGGTGGAGTTGGAAGATTTCCCCCCTCTCTTTGGAGCTTTGTTCTTTGAAATTTTGCAGCATTCAATTTTGGTGTTTGGGTGTGATGGGTCTTCCCATGTGGTTTCCTTGGATCTTTTGACTTCACTCCCCATAAGTACATGTCAATCCATTCTCCATCTTCATTATTCATTACTTATAATCCTCCATTACATTCATCTACCATGGTTTGCTTAGTCAGTTCCCATTCAATGGCTATCTACTTTGCTTCCAATTCTTTGCTACCACAAAAAGTGCTCCCAATTCTATTTTGATGTTTATGGGGATTCTCCTTCTTATCAATGGCCTCTAGGGTATCATTTGCATAATCCCATATTGCTTCCCAAAATAATTGTAATCTTTCACAGCTCTACCAACAATGCATGTAATTTATCTGTCTTCCCACAATCCCTCCAATGACCTGTGCCCTCAAAGAGTCTATATTTATTCATTCAGTTAGTTAGCATTTCTTAAGCACTGTGCCAACTGAGTTTAAATCAATCAATGAGTACTTAAGTGCCTATTATATACCAGCCACTATGTTAATCCCTGGGAATACAAAGACAAAATGGAAACACTTCCTACTGTCAAGGTACTTAAATTCTATGGGTAGTGGGGATAAATATCCAGTAGCAAGTATTTATTAAATGCCTACTATGTGTTGGGCATTGAGCTGAGTGCTGAGATCAAAAAGACAAAAATCAAATAGTTCCTGCCTTCAAGGAGTTTACATTCTATGAGGAGAAATAACATGTATACAGATAAATAAATAGGAAAAAATAAATAAAAGATGATTTAGGCGGGGAGATGGATGTGGAGGGCTCAGACCTCTTTACTGACATATGTTTCTTTCATTTTCCCAACGTCTCCCCAGAAAGAGGTGGTGAGTGCATGCTGAGAAACCCTTCTCAAAGCTTCTATTTGGGCTTGGCTTGTAGCAGCCATGGTTGGCGACTTCTGTCTCCAATCATGGGCAATGTTTGCTTGCTTTCTCTAAAGACCACGAGGACTCCATTTCCTTCATCTGCTGAGTCTGTACCAACCCCT
Organism: Myrmecobius fasciatus; assembly: GCA_023553655.1. NCBI lineage: Eukaryota > Metazoa > Chordata > Mammalia > Dasyuromorphia > Myrmecobiidae > Myrmecobius > Myrmecobius fasciatus. Next base: position 305,931 of record JAJPUD010001273.1, read on the forward strand.
GCACATGTGTTTTTGTCTTAGGTCAAAAAAAGCTGCTTTGTCCTCAAGCTGTAATATGTAGAAACCCCTAGAGAGCAGAGGGTGCCTCCCCAGCATCCTTGTTGGCGATAGTAGTCAGTAGACATCAACTCTACCCACCATTCTTAATAGTTCTGTCACTTGATGATATCCTTAAAGTCTGAACACTTCAAACCATGAGGTTGACCCATAAATTCTTTGTCTAAAGATAGGAAGAGTTAAGAAGAATGGTCACTTCCCAATACTTCTGTGACCTCTCTGACTATGGCATTGTCATTTGCCCAACAACAGCTAACCAAGCACTAGGAAGAAAGAATCTTTACTGATTTGTGCTAGATGTGTGCTAATTAGGAAATAAGTGAGTGCAGGAAGTGGTGGGAGAATCTAACCAAGAGTCAGGAAAACCAGAGTTCATATCCCACCAAGCAACATTTACTTGCTATTATTCTAAGAAAATTGGTTTTGCCTGTCTAGACAGTCTCATTTCTTCATGTGTAATATACAAATGATAGTAACAAAATTTACTATCATCTTAGTGATGGGAACTCTAAACCAGCTTATTCCCTCCATTTCTTTATGTATAAATACAGATAATATTAACAAACCCTTTATTTCCCTCACAAGGGGTTTGTGAGATTTCCAGCTTATTCCCTATTATCACTTCATTGAGATATTATGAAAACATCTGCAAACCTCAAAGCCCTGTAAAATGTCAGGTATTATTCTTTAAAGGCCCCTATTTAACACAGAGATGAAGATATAGGATATACAACATTTAATATGGTTTAAAATATCTGGTTAAGATGTCTGGCAGTGGGATTATAAAAGGTGACATGTTCTAGGTCAGAACTTTCAAACATTTTTGGTGTCCTAGATCCCCTCTCAGAATCATGTTCTCAATGCATAAAATAAAGCATTGAATTGCAAAGGAAACCGATTATTTGGAAACATATCTATCAATTTTATTTTAAAAACTTCATGAACCCCTGGTTAACTGGAGTTTATTGGAATCATCACCAGACTTGAAGTCTGGAGGTCTGGGCTCAACCATGATCTTTACTAATTGTGCAAGCCCTTGAACCCCAGTTTCTTCATCTGTAAAATGAGGATAATGATTATATTGCTAGATTATTATAAAATAAAGTGCTTTGGACTACTTAAAAGGGCTACAGGAAAGTGAGTTACATCACTATTATTAATGAAGATTGATTTTTCGGTATTTGCTTAAAAAGAGAAAAAGAAATCCCAACTCATGCTTAGGCTTTGGATGCTCCTTTCTCTGTTTCTGTCTAGTGATTCCGGTCCTCTTCGCATCGCAAAGACGCCATCACCACCGGAGGAGCCTTCCCCCCTGCCCAGCCCAACTGCTAGTCCTAATCACACCCTGGCACCTAGTTCTCCTGCACCAGCCCGGCCAAAATCACCTTCACAGGTAAGAGAGACAAGGGGATAATGAGAGTAGTAGGGCTAGTGAAGCTTCCATTGGATGCTGCTGTCTGGAGGAAGAGTGTTCCTCAGCACTGGCAACATCCCCCAGAATATCAGGAAAGACCATTGCTAAGAGAATGACCTGTCTGAAAAAGCCTGATCTCCCTCTAATCTCCCAAGGAGACTCTACAATCTAACAAAAATGAAAATATCCTATCAGCCAATCACCTTTCATGCTCTCCCCCATGTCTATGATATTGCTCAGAAAATTCTTTCTACTTGCTGTGTCGATCTCAATCTTCATCCACCAAAACCCAAGCCATTCTTCAAGGCTCATCCTAAATAGCACCTCCTCTGAACTTCCTGAACACTTGGTGTGTATCACCCATAGGTTCTAGCGATTGACATTTCTGTGCTTGTTGCTTATTGGTTCCCTCCCCTTGATGGTTGTCAGTGTCCAGTCATTTTTAATTGTATCTCACTCTTCGTGATCCCATTTGGGATTTTCTTGGCAGAGATCCCAATGGCTTTGCCATTTTTTTTCTGGCTCATTTTACAGATGAGGAAAGTAAGACAAATTGGGTTAAATGATTTTCCGAGGATCACACAGGTAGTACGTTTGAGGCCAGAAGATGAGTCTTCTGGAATAAGCTGGTTTAGAGTTCCCATCATCAAGGAGTGCCAGAACTGGCACTCTATCCAACAGACCTTTTGCAACAGACCTGTTTCATGCCTCTGACTATTGCAAGTTACATCACTGCTCCAAGACTCAGTTTCCTCATCTGTAAAATGGATTCTAGGATCATAGATTTAGAACAAGAAGGGGCCATGATCACAAAACCTCCCTGCTAAGGTTGCTGCCAGCCTGGAGCCTTCTGCAAACAGGAATTCTTGCAGTAACTACCATGATTTCTTTCTTTTTGATGGGGTTCATCTAGAAATGGTTCTGGGCCAGTTGTTCACTTGCTGCTCTTGTGTGTATTTAATATTCAGCAGTCTGTGTCCCTCGAGGCTGAGATGATGGGTTGGCGCAGCTGATAGAAGCACACTCTTCAGTTTGCTCCCTGGCAATCACCCCTCTCGATCTGTTCCCCTCTGACACTGATCTCCTCTAACAGGCTTTCATATTTTAAAGTCATCAGCATCCAAAAGCACCTAACAACCGACGTCCCTGCATTTATTTTTCTGACTTTACATACATTAGAGAAGGCCAGAAGCTGGAGATATGGGTTCCAAACTGATCCTAATTATATGAATTTGAGAAAGTCATTTTATTTTCTTAGACTGTTTCCTCATCTGTCAAATTAGGGAATTGGAATAGATGATCTTCCTAAAACTATGATTCTATGGTCTTGTGTTTCTATCTGGATAGTTTCACATATCACCTCGGCAACATGTGGACCTCGGTTTCTTATCTGTAAAATAGTCTCTGAGATTTCTGTCTAGAAATCTAGTCCCTGTGATCCACTCTGGATCATTGAATTTGTGATCTTGGGCAGGCCATTGAACATCTGACCTTTAAATTTCTTTCATGTTCTAAACTACAATCCTGGGACTTCTCCAAGATCTCTAGGAAGTTTAGAGGATCCTTGATCTAAAGCTAGGGGGAAGTGGGGAGCCCCAGAAGGCATTAAGTCTGACCCAGGGTCCCACAGGTAGGAATTAAGTACCAGGTAGGATTTATCACCTGGTCCTCTGGCTCCTGAGCCAACAATTTCCCCCTGGGCCTGGCCCCTTGTTCTGGCTCAGGCAGGGGAGCAGCCTCCCTGTAAGAAGGTACGGTGCTCCGGAGGAGCCTTTTCTGCAGACGTGTGTCAGTCACTGACATTGACTGCACACATTTACCATTTGCATCCTTTTTTCCTAGCTGCGGAAAGGGCCTCCTGTCCCACCTCTACCCAAAGTCACGCCCACAAAGGAACTGCAACAAGAGAACATCATCAGCCTCTTCGAGGACAATTTTGTCCCGGAAATCAGCGTGACAACTCCTTCTCAGGTCAGTGGTCCAGTCTGTGAGGGTGGGGCAGAGCGGGGCCCACGATGCTTGGGGTGTGTGTGAGTGTGTGTGTGTGTGTGTGTGTGTGTGTGTGTGTGTGTGTGTCCACTTATATGTCCAAGGCCCAAACCAGGACCGGGTAACTGCACATGCCTACAGGACAGAAAGCCCCTGAGGAGACGGGCTAGAGCTGCTGGATGACTGCCTGCTCAGCTTGGGGTGAGCATGTGATCCCTTTCTGTACCAGGAAGAAAATGGAAAGTGAGTGGCTTGGGTTCCGAGCTGCTGCTGCTGTTGCTGCTAGACAATCTAGCTCCAGCATCTCTGTTGTAGGGTGGCAAATGTCTAATCCATCCAGGCTTGGTTCTGAGCTGAAGAACAGGATTCAGTGGTCTGGGCTGGCTCTCCTGTTATTTTTGAGCTTTATTCTCCTGGAGACTGAGGGCCAGGCCCATAAAGTCCCCTCCCCACCGAACTGGCCACATCTCTTTGTAGTCTTCTGCAGTATCTGTAGCTGCTCCTCATGCCCGCTAAGCAGCCGGAAACCAGCCAGTAATAGCAACAGGATTGTAGTGAGAATCAATGGATACATGGGCGGGCAGGCGGGCAGGCGGGCAGGCGGGCAGGTGGGCGGGCGGGTGGGAAAAAGCATTGATCTAGGACTTGCTAGGTTCTAAGCACTGGACTAAGCCTTAGGAATCCAAATCAAGTCAGCCGCTGCCCACAGGAAGCCTCTGTTCGAAAAAGCAAAACAATATCTGTGGCCAGCTAGGGAGAGTAGCAGCAGCAGCAACAGTAGTAGTAATAGCAGCAGCAATAGTACTACCAACAGCAGGAGGAGTAATAGCAGGAGTAGTAATAGTAGTAGTAATAGTAGCATCGATAGGTATAGCAGCAGTAGTAGTAGTAGTAGCAATAGTAGTAGGCACAGCAGTAGCAGCAGCAGCAATAGTAGTAGCAGCAGCAGGAGTAATAGCAGTAGCAGTAGTAACAGTAGCAGCACCAGCAGTAGTAACAGTAGCAGCACTAGCAGGAGAAGTAGCGGCAGCATAAGCAGAAAGAGTAGCAGCAACAACAGCAGGAGTAAAAGCAGTAGCAGTAGTAACAGTAGCAGCAGCAGCAGCAGGAGTAGCAGCAGCAGCAACAGTAGTAACAGTAGCAGCAGCAGCAGTAGTAACAGTAGCAGCAGTAGCAGTAACAGTAGCAACAGCAGCAGCAGGAATAGCAGCAGCAGCAGCAGCAACAACAACAACAACAACAACAGTAGTAAGCTGATGACTCCCAGGAGGGGTCTAAGGTTCCTCAGGTCCACTGAATTTGAGGATCAGTAGAAGGCTCGGAGGATCCCAAGTCTGGAGGAGACACCATGAGAGTCTGTCCAAGTATTTGAAGGGCCATCAATTGGACATGGCCTCTACTTGTCTCCTTTGGCCTCAGAGGACAGAACTAGGATGATGAGTGCAGTTGCAAGGAGCTGGATTTAGGCAGGAGAAACTTCTTACATTTGTAGCTCTCCCAGTGTGGAAAGGGCCTGCCTGGAGGGGAATGGGTCCCTTGTCACTGGACAGCTTCAGGCCAAGGTGACTTGAGCGAGTAGTAGTAGCAGGTGTTCAGGTGTTTCCTGCTCAGCTCCAGGATAAATTAATTGTCCACTGAGGACCCTCCCAACTCTGTGATTTCCTGGCTCTAAACTAGCTGCCATTGCTTTTTTTGCCTTGTTTCCTTTATTTTTTGCCATTTTCCTCAGCATGGAGTTTTAATTATTTTTCTTAATCTAAGTATTAGCAACATCTTGCAGCAGATGGATTAGAGCCCAAGATTTGAAGGATTTCTACTAATTATATCTGGTATTATTGTCACATGCAAAGTGAAGGATTGAGATAGCAACCCAGCTGGGCCAAAAACATCACTTTTATTTAAAATATCCAGAAATGGTTTTAGTTTGAATTGAAATGGAAAGTTCATCAGTTTTCATGTCAGATGATCTGAGTTTGAATCACTAATTTACCATTTAGTACTTATGTGACCTGGAGCAAATTTTGCTCCTCTTGGCTAGACCCTGGAGATCTCTCCAGCTTAAATCTCTGCTCCTGCCACAAAGCTTTCTTGCTGTTCATATGAAGGTTAAGTTCCTTAGTTTGAAAAATGGTGCAAGGGGCCCCATGATGGAAAGATAGAGAAAGCACCAGCCTTGGGTTAACTCTGGCATCCATCAATCCCTTTTGGAGCTCTTGAACATTTCACAAAAACCATTATCTTCCAATTGAATGTTGGACTGGATGGCCTTTTAAGTGCCTTCCATTTCTAAACTTATGTGAGCCTACCATGGACACCTCTCAGAGACTCAGTTTCCTCATCTCTAAGATGGGGATAAATAAGATGGAGCAGTCCCTCCCTCACAGGGGCATTGTTGCTCATGGCCATAAAATGCTTTGAGAGCTTCCAAGTTCTCTAAAAATGCCAGTTTCTGTCATCATCATCATCATTATCTCTTAGCACCCTCTACAATCTTTGAATGTATAGAAATAGAGTGACTCACAACCTGATGGAGAGTTCTAAGTTCTCTTGGCTCTCACAGAAAAACAAGAGCATCAACAAAGCCTTTTGGATTATAAGAGATCAGATTGAGGGAAGGGGTACACAAGCTGCAGGCTGGTCCATCTTTGTTTCCAAAGGTGCCCATCCTTCATGTCTGTGGCCACCAAAATGGCCTTCACAACCTCCAAGGTCCCTTCTGGTTCAAGGCCTATATCTATCATCCTATGGCCTACATCCTACTGGCGTGCCATTAGGCCCCCGCCCCTAATAACTGGGGTAGTTGGGACATTTGCTGGTGAAGTTGCTAGACTTAAGGGCACCTGTATTAGACCTGACCAGGGAAAGTTGGCAGAATTATACGCAGAGCTGTGACACGTGAGGAGTGAGTGGATCACAGCATCATGAGGAGCTCTTATTTATTTTTAGCGCACACAAATGAATACATAAGGGAGAATAAGCATAATCACAAAGGGAAGACGCAAGAGCAGCTGTGGGAAAACAGGATATTGGAACTTAGAACACTGGCATGGATCTAAATGAGCTTTTCTTCCCCAAAAAACATGTTTTGTATGTATGCTTTATGCAGGGTATCCTATTTAAATTAAGTTTTTTCTTAATTCTTCCAATGATTTCTCTCCAAATGAGCTTCACCTTTGAATAGAAAAGATTGGTTGGTTTTGCAGAAAGCATAGGATCAGAAAGTAAAAACTGGAAAAGATTTCACAGGCCTCTAGTGGGTAGAACGTCAGACTTGCACTCCTTGGTATCCTGCCTTAGCCATTTATATGCTCTGCAATCCTAAGAAAGTTATTATCCTATCAGCCTCAGTTTCTTTAATAATAAGGGGGTTAGAATGAGAAATCTTATCTCATTGTCAGGATAATGAACCGTTTCTTAGGGATTTTATTTTTATTTCATCTCAATAAACATTTATTAAGGGCTAGACACTGTTAGGTACTGGTGATACAAAGACAAAAAAGAATACCTCCTGCCATCAAGAAACTTACACTTTATGGAAGGGAAACCACACATACACAGATAAGGAAATATGAAGTCATTTGAACAGGGAACGAGCTCTAATCCCTGGAAAGAGGAGAAAGAGAGAGAGATGGGAAGGTTTTCTGTAGGAGGAGACCACATAGGTCCCAAGCTCATAGGACTAGGTGAAAGAAAACTTAGCACTTATCTAGACCAGTCCCCTCATTTTACAGATGAGGAAAGGAGTGGAGAGGGGGTCGAACAGGGAGGAAGAGCTAAGAACTCAGGTTCAGTCCTCTTTCCAGGGCATCATGCTACCCCAGTTTTAAAAGTGGCTGGAGTTGGCACAGTGGATAGAGCATCAGCCCTGAAGTCAGGAGGACCTGAGTTCAAATCTGGTCTCAAACACTTAACATTCCCTAGCTGTGTGACCCTGGGCAAGTCACTTAACCCCAATTGCCTCAGCAAAAAGCAAAAAAAAAAAGTGGCTGGAGATTCTAGGAGGCAGGGGTGAAGAAGGCTCACTATTTAGCCACAAGGGGCAAGAAGCCCAGTGGTGGGAGAAGGTGTATTGAGTTCAGGGAGCATCTAGTAAGCCCATTGGATTGGTTCAGTGTTAATGAAGGGCAGTAGAGTCATTGATTTCACTCTGGAAAGAATCAGGGAGGTCATCAAGTTTAAACTCCACCCTTTATAAACTAGAAAACTGAGACTAAGAGAAAAAATGAAACAGGACTGGGATGCCAGGTGGAAGCTGGCATGTAGAGAGTGTTCAATACCAGGCTGAGTATCCAAAAGGACGGCATAATGGGTGAAGAAGATCTTAGAAGAAAAATCCATCTCCTGGTTTCACAGCCTCTTAGCTGTTCTGGATCTCCCCCCAAAAGGTGATGAGCCCTTCTTTCCCTATTCTTTTCCCTAACTCTGATCACCAATAAATCAGAATGAAAATAACACTATCACTTGCTTTTTTTCTTGGTATCACTCTTTTTTAAAAAGACACCAGAATGGATCTGTCACTGTGGCAGAAATGCCAGCAGTACTTCTAACCTGATAATAAAGTATTCACAACTAGACATTAGTAATGCATAAATTAATACAACAGACTGAAGTATTGTGTCTCCTCTTATTATCATTTATTGTGCCTCCTTCTCCCCTCTAATAGAACTCTCCTAGGATGCTCAAGTTGGAGGAGACACTAAAAGTTACGTAGATCGATTCCTTGTCCAATAGATGAACCTCTTCCCAGATCTCCAGCAAGTGCCCATCAAGCCTCCCTTGAAACACTTCCAGCGACTGGAAGTTCATTTCTTTGTCAAATGAGTGGGAAGAGCACCACTTCTGGAACCAAGGACCTGGGTTCGATCCTGCCTTTGACAACGTATTTGTGATCCTGAAAAAACCACTTTAGCTCTCTGAGCCTGTTTCCTCCTCTGTAAAATGAGGGGATTAGACTAGATGGATTCAGAAGTACCTTCCAGCTCTTTATCTATAGTTCTGTGATCCTATTCTAGGTCTGAACGCTTTTCTTTTGTTTATAGCTGGGATGGAGGAAGAGAAGATTGGATATTTAAGGAGTAATTTCCTTTTATTCCTTCCCTAACATATCTCCAACAAGGTCCTTTCTAAGTGGCTCTAAGCTGTAAATTGTGCCAATTAGCTGTTTTCCCCTTTTTCAACTCTTAGATAATATCTTTTTTATCCAACCCTTGTCTATTTAGCAGACAGTTCCCAGTGTGATTCTTCACCCCTATCAGATCGTCCAGACAGCCAGGCTTCTTCTCTATCAACACCGTTTTATGAATGATGACTGTATGAGTTCAATAATTTAGCGAGTTCTCACTCCACCCAACTGGATTATCATCTAGTCCCCATCCTCCCATCTTGTCCACAAGGACAGCCTGAGAGACTTTGGCACCATGGCTTTCCAGAGAGAAAAGAATCCCTTATATTATAAGCTATCTTTAAAAATTTAATAGCCTTAAAAATGGGGGGGTTTCCTAGAGTGTCCACTTTTTGCCTAAATGATGAATGCAAATAAACAGAAAACTGGAAAGATTCCAGAACCTTAGCCCTTCCTTTGGCTGGGTGGGTGATCTCTATGTCCAGAGTGATGGTCCTTGCTGGCAGTTCTAACTCAGAAGGATGAATCCCTCTTAAGGAAAACAGGAGGAGACCGCCAAGCTTTCCAAGCATTCTGATCAACAGCTCCCTCTGCTTCTGTCTGGATACAAGTCAGCTCCAGAACGCAGCTTAAAAACAGATGCTGGAGAAGGCTGACCATCTATCCTCCAGCCCACACAGACACACCATTCCCACACTGGGGATGTGCCCACGTGCAGGGTAATGTGGGAAGCTGTCATTTTGTGAGATTCTGTTCTGATTCATTTTAGTATAGTTTCTGATGTGTTTCCTCCAAAGATACGATGTTCTGCTTCCTTTCCATAATGAACCCCACCACATCTTTGTTAGGAGACTGGACTTGGCAGTTCCTAAGGGTGGAAACCCTCTCACAGCAAGTCCCATTTTCACCATGCTTTACCAGTCCTATGTATCAGGTTGATGTTATAGGTAAGGATGGGCTTGGAGCCATCCAAGGCTTACACAGCTGGAAAGTGCCTGAGACTGGATTCACCCTGAAGTCTTTGACTTTCAGCCCAGTATTATGTCTGCCATCTAGTGGCCTTGTAATGTATTCCACAGACTGTGGGCTTAGTGAATGTTGGGAGGATGTTGCTAGTGTGACCACATCCTGTGTCCCCCAGGATTATCTGAATCACCTTAAAGTTTCTTCAACAAGAGAAAGACGTATCCTGTGGACAACAGGTAGAATGTTCCATTACATCTTCATGATGCAAAGAAGGCCCCCATCAATCACGGTGGGAAGAGCCACTATGGCAGGAGCTGCCATTGGACCACATGGATGAGTGTCCCATAGGAAGGGCAGCCAGAAAAGGGCTGGGCTCTGCATAATTAGAGGGTGTATCTTTAGAAGGGTGATAAGAGGTCTTTTGGAGGTGAATAGATGATTATGTTTTGGCTGCCATTTTGCCTGAAAAGTCGTTTTAATTGTGTTGAAATAGATCTTTTGTGGACATAATGTATGACATTGATTTCATGAGACACTTGATTTTGCTTTTTTTCCCCCATGCTCACAAGCTAGAGCCTCCAATATATCCCATCAAGTCCTGGGCAGTATTCATGTGGTTGGAAGTAAGGGCAACCAGATCCATCTTCTCTACCAAATGATGATGATGATTCCTAAATTCATGCCCTACTGGTGGAAGCTCAAGCGAATCATCTTTATATATATAAGCTGAGAGCCAAAAGATCTAACTTCAAATCTTGTCTCAACCATTTAGTAGCTTAGGCAAATCACTTATTTTTGCTACAATGAGGAAGTCAGATCAAGATTCTCCTCCCCCAAATTTAAACAGTATGTAATCCTACAGAATTTATGCTGACATTTTCTTAAATCGTGAGGATAAGGATATTGTGAATGACAGTTGGTGGCAGCTTTGGAATCTTGCTTTGAGACATAAATACTACACTCCATGTCCTCATTTCCCCCCCATGAATTTATAGAGCATGAAGATTGCATTCGAGTTTAGATTATTTTATCAAATGAAATAAAGTGAAGAATCTATTATTTCTAGAAAGTTATTGTAAAGTAGCTTTTCCTTCTCAATCAGATTTCTGGTTAGCTTTTGCCTAATGACATGAATGATGAGTTTATGTTGCACACCTAGTCTGTATGAGATCTGGTGCTTTAAAAGAAAACTTAAATATTCCAAGAAATTACTGCCCTTGAACCATCACACAGACCGCCAATCTGACTGGGGTTTTCTTGTGAGATTTTCCCACAATGATACCAAGAGCCCTCATTTAGAAAAGGAGGGGCTTTGGCTTTATGGGCTCTGCAGTGGTCTCTATGTGGGGTAGGAGAAGATTAGCAAGTCCAATCCATGCCCGGACAGGAAGCCCCTCTCTATTTGTAAGGATCTTAGTATTCAAAACAGATAAAATCTCAAAGATCATCTAATTCACAGGTTCTTCCCCCCGGGTACACTAATCTTTTAAAAATGTTTTGAGAACTATTTTAGTAGAATTGGTTTCCTTTATAATGCTGCTGCATTGTATTTTATTCATTTATAGGTATAGATTTTTGAACAGGGGTCATAGACTTCCCCACCATGTTGTGCAAGGGGTCCAAAAAAAGCTAAGATTTTCCAATCAGCCAACTTCCTCATCTTACTTAAGTGAACACTCAAGGAACTGATTTTCCCAGAATCACCCAGGTAGTAAGTGGCTGAGTTGTCTGCTCTTCTGATTCCAAATCAAACACTCTCTCCATTGAACCTACTTTGCTTCCTTTTTCCCTGGAAATTCTAAGTATCCATAATTTCATTAGAGAACTATACTCTTTGAGACTTAGCATGGGGGATTTGTGGGCATCAAACTATAAGATGGCTTGCTTGGGGGATGCTCCCTAAATCAGGCTTGGCTCAACAGCATGCTGTGCCATGATACATGGATGTGTCTCTGCTGGAAGCCTCTGAGAGCTCAGGATCGGCTCTATGCCACGAGGACATATCAGAACTGGAAATGGACAGTCTATTCAAGCATCTCCAACCAAAGAGCCTCAAGCTTCTGCCTGAAACATTAGGAGAGCCAATGACATTGTGCTTTTGGACATCTCTGCTCTTTGGAAGACTTCCCTTATCTTGAGCCTAAATCTGAATCACAGGTCAGATCACTCCTTCCAGCTCAGCTATTGCTAAGAAGATAAGCTGAGAAGCATTTATTTTATTTTTTTTTGATTTTTTTTTTTTGATGAGGCAATTGGGGTTAAGTGACTTGCCCAGGGTCACACAGCTAGGAAGTATCTAAGACCAGATTTGAATTCAGGTCCTCCTGACTTCAGGGCTGGTGCTCTAACCACTGCGCCACCTAGCTGCCTGCTAAGAAGCATTTATTAAGCACCTACCTATGCTAAGCTCAGTACTGGGAATACAAGAGCCAAAGTGTGATTATCCTTGGCCTTATGGTGACTATCTGTTAATGTATCCATTCAAGACAGAGCCAATGAGTGGAGGAGGATAGGGGGAGCTTCATCATTTCTATTAAAACTGACTTACGGGTGTAGAAAACAGACCAGAAATAGCATTTATTTTTCCCATGATGTATTCCCCCAAATAACTCCTAAATTATAGCTTCCTCTTTGTGTTTTGATACTTAACAAGAGAATTTTAAGGCCTCCCTATCCCTCCTAAAAGTGGCCCAGGAATAGCTTTAGTTCTTAAGGCCTATCAAATAAAGAGAGACAAAGGAAAAAATCCTAAAAGAAAGACTGAACTGGGTCCAAAGACTGAAGGTGGGCTTCTCAGCTTTGTCTAACTACCTGCTATCTAGTTGGCAATAACTGATCATTTCCTTTGTTTCTTTAATTGAGAGTTAGATGTGAGCAAGAGTAAACTGGCTTTGGGGTCTTATGGATCCTAAGACACAGATCTGAGAAGTCACTGCCCTCTTCCAGAAGCTTCAGTGGCTCCCTATTGTCTCCAGTAGAAAATCTGGCTCCAACCTGTATTTCTGAGCTCATTGCCTATAATTTTCCCTTCCTCCCTCTACATTACAGACCAGACGGCTTCCCTGGTCCTGATCACCCCTCCAACTATTATTTGGCTAACCACGCTCCCCAAAATTACTTTGCATGGATTTTGATGACTTTGTACGTGTACATTTTATATCAGACTAGGAGAATATAGTCACCATAATGCCAGGGATCATTGCATTTTGGTCCTTGTATCCCCAGTACTGAGCCTGGCATATGTAGGTGCTTAATAAAGCCTTTTTCAATTGGACTGAGCTGGCTCTTTGATCTCATAAGGTTGGGCAGACCCTTTACTGGTGCAGGTAGCAATCCATCTGTCTTCTCATTCATTGGGATTCTTGTCTCAGGCTTTCAGAAAATCTCTTTGAGGGGTGATGACAGACCAGAATCGTCTCCCTCATTCTTTTAAAAAAAATTTATTTATTTAATTTTCATTTTATGGACTAAAACAAGTATTTCTATAACATAGTATAATTTTTTTTAAAAGATGATTATACATGAAACTGCAGATCTCTAATGTACAACTTGCTATTCCTTTTAAAAATATAATAAGGTTAATATGTACATTTCTTTCTTCCCCCTTTTAAATTTCTTTCCTCCCTCCACCATCAAACTTATAACTTGGTTCTTATAATATTTAATATGGTGAAGATTTAATATGGCCAAGGAGCTCTTGGCCACTTATCCATTTGGTATTTGTCCTTCACTCTAGCTCTAGGTTTGGGAAGTAATACATGGCCTTGTGATCAAGGAAGCTTGGCCCAGACCAATTCCTGATTTTCAAGTCATTGATCTCTTCCTTAACAGAATGAAGTTCCTGAGCCAAAGAAAGAAGAATCTTTGCTGGATCTGGACTTTGATCCTTTCAAGCCCGATGTTACCCCAGTGGGATCAGCAGGAATCACCCACTCGCCCATGTCTCAGGTAGCAGATTCTTTTTGGCTGGGATGAGGTGGGTGGGTGTGAGTGAGGGGTTGGCAGATTCAGACATTCATTTTTCACTCCTTTGCTAACAAGGAACATGACTGTTTATGAAAAGGACTTTGCCCTTTCCATATCCCATCAGCCCCTTTCCCCTTTCCCCCAGGAGATCCCTTTTTCTTAAGGGGAAGGTGAACAAACCAATACCTTCTACATGTCCCCAAACCTTTCTATCCTGTTTAGTTTTCTCATTCTATGAAAGTTCCTTTCAACAGGTAACATGGTACAATAGATCAGTCAGAAAGACCAGGGTTTGGTCATGTCTATGATACATATTGATCATGTGACCATGGGTTAGTAACTTAACCTCTCAGGGACCTAAGTAATTCCCCAAGACTTTAATTTGCTGGAAAAAAATGGCAACCTAAATTGATAGAGAGAATTTCTCCTGGGGTTCTCTTTACCAATAAAATTCCAAGTTCTAAAAATGTCCCTATACCCCATCTCTCCTGTTCCTGGCTTCTCAGGGATCATATCTGTGAACCAACCAGGATATAGTTTAGAGACAAGCCATGTTTAAAAATTAACACCTTTGACCCTAGTGACTTGATTTCCCTTCCCACAAGCAATTGCCTTCCCCTACCTAGAAGGCAGTTCTCTGTGAGAGAAATGTGATCCATTTATTCTCACTGTTTTCTTCATCCCCAATTACCTTTCTATTTTAACCAAGAAAAATTAAGTCTGCCTTTAAGGCTCTCATAGACCTCTCTGGCATAGAGGTCCGGCCTTGACCCTTGCTTCATGATGGTTTCCTAGGGGATCTGAGGGAAATTCTTCCTTCCCTTTCCTTTTTCTAGCCATCGGAATCAAGAGAAAGACATGAAAGGCTGGTTCATCCAAAATAGCAAGCATTTTTAATGTGTTTGACCTTAAAAGGTTTTGAAGAAATATATTCAAATGTGGCTCTATCTATAGATAGATTATTTCAAAACAAAGAACTGAGCCATCTGGGACAACTCAACTAATGAGAGACTGATAAGCATCTCATGGCCTCAACTTGAAGCCTTCTTGGCTTTTCCTTGCACTTGTAGTTGCCTCTCTTGGAATTGGCCTAAATAGAGACATCCCATGTGGGTTTTTCTATAAGTGGGTGCTCTCTGCTGATTCTCCGATCTCAATCCCAACTGGTCTGAATAAGCAGTAAAGGCAGCTCCATTCTGAGATAAGAGAAGGACAGAATAAACATAGACTCCATCTTGCCTTCTTATCTAGAACCTGGATTTAAAGATCTCCACCCTATATTCAGATAATGGACCTTATCCTGTGCTGCAAAGCCCTTGTCCCCTTCTTAATGGATGAGCTCTAAACAGACAAATACCTTTTCTGACTTTAAGGAAAAAAATGAAGTTTCCAGACCCAGGACACTGTTATTCTCAATTTTCTTAGTGTGATTTCCCTTCCATCCAAATAAACTCTTCCCATAGTCCTTCCCCTCGGATTTGGGGATTAATATTCCCAACAGAATTCTCCATATTGAATCTTGGCCATCTGTGCCCAGCAGTGAGTTCAGACTGATAGATGTACTATCAAATGGCTCTTTTATCTAGAGAAAATGGTGGGTCTTGTCAGTTTAGTCAGTGCATGAGCTCTAATGTAATATAAATATTAAGACATCATCTCCTGGGGAAATATAAGTGGTCCTTATGTTTAATAGATGGAGTCTTATTCAGAAAGCCATTTTTAATTAAATAGAATTTGAAATAGTCCCAGTCCAAGCTGGTATCTTTCGAAAAGGGCAGAGGTGTTAGAATGGGAGAAAGTATGAGGACTGGGCCATTCTACCTAACTCCACTGTAACAGGGATGGGGGAATGGGAGTGAGCCAGAATCCAAGTCCTGGAGTTTTCACCTTAGACTCAGAGATAAGTCTACATAATCATAGACTGCTGAAAAGTACCGCAGAAACCAACGAGTACATATTCCTCACCTTACAGATAAGGAAATTGAGGCTCAGAGAAGTTAAGTTATAGTGTCTGAGGTAGAATTCAAACCCAGGTCTTGCTGAGTCCAACTACAGTGCTTTCTCTGCTGTGCCATATTGTCTCTTCAAGGTGAATTTTTTTATCTTGGCATTTGAAAATGATGGCACTAATGGAGTGCTAAGTTTAGTTCAGATTTTTCTCCTCTGCTGTTTGACTTCAGCATTTCATTATCATTGCAATGAATTTGTCCCATCATCTCTGACTGACCTAATTGAGCATGTGCTGGTGCTAGTCATGTGGCTCAGACAAGTGATAGATAGAAAGACACCCCGCTTTCCACCATTCCCATATCCCTCTGCTCCCACCCAAAGTGAAAGGTGAAATTCTGGACTGTCACCTTATGATGAAGGCACTACAAGTAAATTAAAATAATGTACAATTAGATTTTTAGGGAAATTAATCTACTAATTACCAGTTAATTAATAGGACTGAGAGTCACTTGAGGCTTTCAACCAGAAGGTAGAATTGGAAAATGCAATCTCTTTGGAAATGTTGAAAAAAGAACAGTGCCCCAAGCTTTATCTAATGGAGAATGGCTCATGCTGACATACTGAACCCTTCCTTCTTCCTCTGTTGAGTGACTTTCCAAATGCCCAGAATAGAAAACAATGCTGAAAGGGATCTCAAGGTCATCTTGTCCATCCTTTTTTTCTGCCACAAAGCTAGAAAGTGGTCATCCAGTCTCTGCTCAATTTCCATTGTGGGAGGGACTTACTTCTTCTCCAAGTAGCCCATTTCCACCTGCTCTAATTCTCTCTCTCTCTCTCTCTCTCTCTCTCTCTCTCTCTCTCTCTCTCTCTCTCTCTCTCTCTCTCTCTCTCTCT
>JAJPUD010001273.1:322298-339676 GCA_023553655.1 Myrmecobius fasciatus
TTAAATGGCTTGCCCAGGGTCACACAGTTAAGAAATATTAAGTGTCTGAGATCAGATTTGAATTTAGGTCCTCCTGATTTCAGGGCTGGCACTCTATCCACTATGCCACTTAGCTGCCCCTGTTCTAATTCTCATTAAGAGTTTTTCCCTACTTCTCCACTCAAAAATCTTTGATAGCTCCCCATTGTCTACCAAATAAAATCCAAATTCTAACTTGCATTCAAGGACCCATAGTTTTCAATCTCACTAAATGGCACTGGATACAACAGTCAAACTGAAATATCTGCCTTTCTTCAGACTCCTGCTTCTAGACTTTGAGGATCAGAGCCTTTCAATCTCTGTCTCTTAGTACTGCTTCCTTCCTTCAGGCTCAGCTCAGTTATTACCTCCTCCATGAAGCCTTCCCTGACCTTCCCAACTAGAGATTCCCCTCTCCCTTCTTCTCTGTCAGGTTATCTGAATTTCTCTCTGCATAGATATTCCATCCTGTGATTTAGCTTTTCATGTGATTAGTCGTAAACTCCTCAAAGCAAGAAAAAAGTCTATGTCATATTCCTGGCAACTAGCATCATGGCTGGCACATAATAAGCACTTAATAAATGCTTGATAGTTGAGTGATTACACATGTATATTCTCCCATCTACCAGAATATAACCTCAGAAAACTTACTCATTTCAGTTTTATATCCTGAGTGCCTAACGAAGAATAAGAAAGGTTTAGTGTATGGAACTCAACAAGATTTTAGACTTTGTTATCCATAATCCTTTCTTATTTCCCATTTTTGATAGGGTAAAGTAATCCCCCACCACCATCTGTTGGGAGAAGCCATGTGGCTGCTTGACCAGGAGCCCACTGAGCCAGCCATTCCCCCAGACTCTGATCTAATGGACTGATGATATTCTCTTTTTTTTTCTTTTTTTTTTTTTTTTTTTTTTTTTTTTACTGATGATATTTTCTTTGCTTCCTTTTCAGACATTGCCCTGGGACTTGTGGACGGTAAGGCTTTTCCTAAAGATTGTCTATGCTGGTACCTCTGGGTCACCAGAGAATCTGTAATGTTGAAATGTTTCACCCAAACTTTTGGGCAAAGAGAGCCAAAGTTATCTCACGGCTCGCTAATCTGATCTCCCTAGAACCGTTCCCAGGCTGTTGAAGCTACCCTGGATTTCTGGAGGTCTGCCACTCATTCAAACCATCGGTCACCTCAGGGTCTTTGGTTTGCTTGTTTGGGACCTGGAGCTGTGATTTTACCAGTGTGGGGAGGGATTCCCAGTGGGGAAATACCCTCCCCTGGTATAAACCAGCAGCTGAGCTTTGCTCCTAGCTTTTGGGAGCTGAGGAGAATGCTGAAGGTGGTCTTATGGTGTGTGTCGGAGTTGGGACTTCCTGGGTCAAAGGCCCTCCGATGCACAGCCTTAAGTTGCCTGAACTTAACTCTAATGGGCCAGTCAGGAAAATGAGAAAAATAGAAAACCCAAGGTTCACAAAGCTTAGTAACAACAATAAACAGCAGCAATAATAATAATGAGAGTTAAGGTTAACCCTAACAACAACCACAACTGCAACAACAACAACCATTGACATTTATATAGCTCTTCTGGGTTTCCAAGGCACTTTGCACATATTTTCCCCTTTTACACACTGGAAAGTCAGGCTGGAAGGCAGGCAGTGACCTTCCAAGGATCACACAGCTAGATGGTGTCTCCCACAGTGTTTAAACTCAGACTCCAAATCTAGCTGCCACCGAGACGCCGAGAACACAAGGTTTAGAGACTGGACACTTAGGTCTCCATGCTTCTCACCTTGATTCTAAGTGACATAATGTCACCCAAGGGTCATAGTGTGAAAGGAGAAGCCTCACTCCTCAGCTATGGCTTCAGAATGAGGACAAAAATATGGTTAGAGGTAGGTTGTTGCTTTGCATCTGAAGCACCTGATGCCCAATTATCAGGGGATTCATCACCTTTTTTGTGTATCGTATCTGTCCCCTTTGGTAGCAGTCTGGTTAATCTAGACTCTGCCCTTCTTAGAAAATTTTATTTTCTAAATATTAAAATATTTTAATTATTAATTATTTATATTTAAATAGTTTATTTTATTAAATATTAATATTGGTATATTAAAATTAAAAATCATTCATTTCAGAAACCTCAGGGCTAGACCCTGTGTCTTGGGCACATCTTATTTCCCCCTTCGGATATGTGTGTCTTTCTGTCTGATATTTGGGAATGGAGAAGAAATATCACAGCTAAAATCTGGGATCATCTACAGGGCAGATGCCTCCCAGAATGCTGCTGCAAGGCTCTCAGGGAGTTGGCCATCAGTGCTAAAGAGCTCATAGTAAAGGTCATTTTCTGCTGGCCTCTGCTAGGTGATCCAGGGAAGGGGAGCTGAGCAAAGTATCTCTCTGGACTTGGATCAGATTTAGGTCCACATCTCTACCTCTGCCTCTCAGTCACTATAATCATGAGCCATAAGGACATTTAATCTCTCTGAACCTCACCTGTAAATGGGTACAATAATGACTGCACTTCACAGGATTGTGAGGAAAATACTTTTGTCGATTGGGGAGTTCTTTACTTGGGATATCTACCGTTCAGCTCTCCTAGCCCTCCCAGGGAGACTCAGAAGTGAGAAGTACTTTCTTGGTCAGGGCCAGACTCAAAATGAGGGACTGGTAATTCTAGAATTGAAGATGTCCCTTCAGCACGAGGCACCATTGCTTATGGCTCCGCCTATTAATGCAGTCGTGTACACTTTGATAAGCTGCCCTCAAAGCACTGACATTGATAGTTGGAACGTTGTCCCTTTTCATCAATCCAAGGGATGGGACTAAACCCAAAGACACCATGGGTCCAGATGAGTAACTTCCCCTATTTCTAAGCATCCAAGCCCTAGCTATGTAAGTCTGAGCAAAGCTGTGCTGCCATCTGCTAGGTGAGACCTTTTCTGACCACCCTCACCCTCTCCTCAGCCTTATCAAAACTAATTTGTATTTCATTTTGACCTGCCCATAAATGGGTTGTTTCCCTTCATTAGAACAGAGGCATTCTCTGAAGGCAGGGATTTTCGCTTTTGTCTCCGTTATCCCCAGTGCCCGGCTCAGTGCCCGGCATGCCACAGACCCTTTGCTGCTTGACTTTGTCATACCCGCTCTTATCTTTGCCATGTCTCTCTCTTGCCTCATTTGTCTGATTTTCCTCCCCACAGACGAGCAGCGAGCTGGTCCAGCCGGTAGGTTGACTTTCTGCGGTCCCTCCCTTTGGTGTCGTGACGAGTGTGTGGTGCTTGTGTTCTTGTCCCTTCCAAAGATTAGCAGCTTTTCTCCTGACCTTGCCGGCCGTCCCCGTAGGCTGGGGTGCCTCCCCGAGGCCCTCGCTAGCTTCTCCTTGGCGTTGGTGTGGTCGTGCTGACATGTTGACCTTTATGTTTTCTCACCCGCTCTTGCCATGACCAATTCATCTTACTTTGTTTTTTCCCCCTTTGCTCTTCTGCCCGCTCTAAAGCCTGACGCTTCAAAAAGCCTTTCCTTGTGTAACCTGATCATGGAGGAAACTCCAGACCTCGGGTCAGCGGAAGACATTCCCGGCCCCCACGGTGACCTAGGGTCATTCATCTGGGGCTTAGATGTTAGCACAGACAGTGTCAGCCGGGAGGCTGTGGCAGGTGATCCTGGAGAGGAGCCTCTGTCTGAGCCTGGGGAAGAGCAGAGAGTGGTGGTACCCACTGATACCATGGACGGCGACCATCATCCACTGTCCACTGTCATGGAAAAAAACGCATCGATTTTCGCAGAGGCCGAGCCAGAAGTTGGATTTGCCAGGGATCCAGGGATGGAGCGGCCTTCTGAATCCTCACTGGCTTCTGAGATCCTAGTTATGGAAGCTGGAGTCCTTCGGAAAGAAATCCAGCAAAGTATGGAAAAGACGAAGGAGGAGGAAGGGAAGCCGGAAGCAGCGACGTGGGGCAGCTTGGAGACGTGTGAAAAGGTAGACACCGGCAGTGTTAGCACGCCAGGCTTAGAAGGTGCAGAGGAGTGTGAAGAGGAAGTGTGGGCAAGTGGAGGAAGCAGAAACCCACAGCAGCCTGAGGCAGGAGGAAAGGGAAGCCAGGAAGCATTCAGAATCACAGAGGAGAGCAGGATTTGTGTGGAGGAGGTCTCTCCAGGGCAAGGCCCTTTTGAGGAAAGGGACCCCAGAGGCAAAGAATCAGATCCTTCGGGGCCATTTAGCAGTGTGGCCCAAAGGTTAGATACTGAGGTGCCAGTAATCGCTAATCACTGTGAAATGGTCAAGGGCCTTGAAGTTGAACTTGAGGATGCCTTGTGCATCTGGAGTCCAGAGCATGTGGCAAACACTGAGGGCATTAGCGCAGTAGGAGGAATTGGAGCCTTGAAGGAAGGAATAGGCATTTGTGCAGGTTCTCCTGACCGAGAGGTGGGATGTGACTCGGAACAAGACTGCACGGCTTTGGCCAACACTCACTGGGATGCTGGGCCGAGCAGTACCGAGGAGACTGCTCATCAACTTGAAGGTGGTGGGGTCAGCACACTCCCAGATGCCGGCATCAGTGATGGCCCCCAAGCTGCCCGCATCCCCATCCAGGGTGAAACAGCCCCGCCAGTCCGAGCCGAGTCTGCCTCCCTTGACGGCTCTGTGGCCAAATGTAGTAATAACCTGTGCTCGGGTCAAGCAGACGATTCATTGGAAGAAGGGATTGAAACTGTGGTCCCCCAAGACAGTGGAAATAGGATTAGCAAGCCAGAAGGCTCAGAGGCAGACCCTTGGGGGATAGATGCCAGTCAGATTTGGCTGCCCAACTGGGACCCCACTGTGAATAATGAGGATTCCTGGAACTTCACTGGTCCGCCAGATGGCCCAAAGAATGGCTTGGATAATTGGCCCGAATTTGTTAATCAGTGGCCCACCCAGGACGTGGGAGGTTCCGGTAGTGGCTGGGAAGATGCGGGCCTAGATGCCAACAAGAGGATGTTGGAGGCTCATTTGAAAGCAGGGTTATCTGGGGAACAGGCCAGCATGAGTGTCTATCAGCAAAGCCAGGATTTAGCAAGACCCACGGTTCTGTTCCACGTGGGCAGCTCCCCAAATGCTAGCACCGAGAGTTCAAATAGTCCCAAAGACAATGAGAACAACAACTCAGACTTATCTGAAGATGAGATTGCTAACCGGAGATATGGAGTGTTGTTCCGAGAAGTAGAGGCTGAGAAGGAAGAGGTACCTACCCCGCTGTGTAGCCTAGCCTAGCCCGAGACCCCCCTAGGCCCTGTTACCCCGTGTTCTCTACACGTCCATGATCCATGCCTTCCTTCTCCGAGTGAGCCCTTGCTGACCTCCTTGACAAACTACCCTCCATCCTCTGAACTCTGTGCAACCTGACCATACAAATAGGTTGACCAAAAAAAGGGAGATCATATGTAGACCAGGTATCGAGTTGGAGACGACTGAGTGTTTGCCTTCCAAACTGCCCTATCAGGAACAGAACAGACCCAGTTCATGGGGACTTAGATTCTGAATAGGACCATAGAGGTCCCCTCCTCTCAGTTCTTCTTTTGACGGAGGAAGATACTGAGACCTAGAGAGTGGTAGAGCTTGGGTTTGAACTCACCTCCCAATGCAGGGTCTCCACCCATTGCTTTTGTCTTTGTACTATATTTGGTACAGTTGAAAAATGCATGAATAACACCCACACCCACACACACACACACACACACACACACAAATTGGGAAAATCTCACTCTGGGTAAGATCATAATATTGCTGTTTAGAAAAACCAGGGAAATCTCTTCTGACAATGACTAAGACCATGATGGTCAGGGCCTGATGTGAAGAGTCCCCAAGGCTCGCCTTAGGAGCTCACCGCTTTGAGCTACTCCACCATTGCTGAGGGAGGGAGTCTAAGAATAATGAAATAAATGGAAAGAGCATTGGACCTTTTTTTGCTGGCAGCCTATTGGATGTGCTCCCTTGTGGCTTCCTCCATCTCATGAGTTCTCTTGCTCATGGCCTTTCCTCTTTCTCTCCATTTTGGTTTCATTGGTGATGTAATGTCGTTTTTTCCGTGTCCACACGTAAAACTATATGCATGTTAGCAAGGGCGATGAAGACTTAACAAATAACGCATTCTGGTCTCCACTTCCACTTAGGCATCCAGTGGCACCTTCAACGGATTCGCCCAGGTAAGAAATAAATGAGTTTGAGAGCAACTCCGGGCTGCCAATGGCCGATCTATGCGGAGAGGGGTCTCCAAGTGAGTGGCTCGGATGCTGCTTCTTTAAGTCAAGATGTCGAGAAATGATACTTATGAGATTTGAAGCTTGATAGTCTAACTCCTGCATCTGTAGATAAGAATACAGAGTCCACGGAAAGTTGTGATTTGCTTACGGCCAAATAGAAAATAAATACATGAAATGATCCCTTAGTCTTCAAGGCTCCCAAGGTTCTGCTATCAAAAGGGAGGCCGGGGCTGCTATTGACTGGGGACAGGAGAAAAAAGTGGGGAAAAGATTTTTGATAGTCACAAAGTTTCTGAATAAATCCCTCCCTGAAGTTCAATGTAGAAGCCTGGAAACCGAAAAAAAAAATAAGAATGAAAATAAGAAATAAGAAATTAAAAAAATAAGAAAAAAAGGATGAAAAAAAAAATTCCCAAGGTATATCCAGGGAAGTGCCATGGTTCTCTGCCCTGCTCAGATCAGAGTGGAGAACTATATGTTTTAGAAAGGACACTGAGAAACTGGAAAGTGAAGGGCTTCGATTTCATGTCACATAGATATCAGCTGAAGTAACTGGGGTCATTTAACCTGGACTATTCTGAACTTAGGAAGGGAAAGGAAGACTCCTAAGATATTAGTCTAGATGCCTCATGGAAAAGGGATCAGACTTGGGCTTTTTGGCCTCCGAGGCAGAATAAGAAACCATGGCTACAAGCCACAAAGCAGTAAATTTAGGTGGAATATCAAGAAAGAGTTGCCCCTGATACAGTAGAATGAGCTGCCTCAGTAAACAGAGGCCAGATGACAACTTACCAGCCAGCACTGTGGTGGGGATGCTTTGGCAGCTAGGGGTCGGGCTAGGTGGCCGCTGATGGCCTTTCCAACTCCAAAGTTCTGGAATTCTTCCCTCCAATTTGGTTTCCAGTGTCACCAGGGTCTCATTCTACCTCCATTGGTGGGACTGATGGCCATCCCACAATCTCAGGATTGTACTGCCCCTGCCCCCTAAGCCATCCTAAGAGGATGCCAGGAGGGTGTTGCTGCCAGAGTGCTCATTGGTTCATACTAAGTGCACAGATGGTTGTCGCTGGCAAAGAGTGATACACATAAGCGCCCAAGGATGCTCAGTCCTTTTAAAGGAGATAGGTCATTTCGAAACATGTTCTTTTCCTGGGGCTTTGTGAGAAGCTGTTGAGACAGGAAGCATGACAACAGCAGCCCCAGAGTCACAGTTAGAAAAGAGCCCTGAGTGACCATTCAGCCTTTACTTTGTTTTCCATCATGGACTCCTCTGGCAGTCTGGTGAAGCCATACAATCTTCCCAGAATAATGTTTTTAAATGTATGAGATATAAGACACAGATCACAAAGGAGACCCACTATATTGAAATATTCATTTATTTTCTTAAAAGCCAAATTCATGGACTCCCAATTAGAGCCCATGACATAACCTAATTCAGATCCTAAACGAATCCACTTGTGATAGACCATCTCATGGTCTGCCGTCTTCTTCCTGAAGACCTCTGATAAGGGCCAAAGTGCTGCCTTTTAAGGTAGGCCATTCTATATGTGGTTAATTCTGTGAGAAAGTTTTCCTTCATGTCAAGTCTAAAATTGCCCCTTTTACAACTTCGACCCATTGTTCCTAATTCTACCTTCTGAGACTTAAATGAACACAGTCTAATATTTCTTCTACGGTGTTAGCATTCAGAAACCTGAAGATAGTGATCATGTTCCCCAGGAGACTTCTCCAAGTTAAACATCTTCAGTACCTTCAATGAATTCTTGTGTGACACGGACCCAAGACCCTTCATCTTCTTTTGGCCTTTTGTTAGACCATCTTTGGGTTATCCATTTCTCTCTTAGATTATGCCTTGAATTGAATTCATACTCCAGATTTTATCTGATCAGGAGTCAGGGGTCTGATTTGGTTCTAGCCTAACCTAATCCCTGATTTTGGGTTAGGACCTAGTTCTTGTGACTAAGACAACTACTAAGGAAA
Source organism: Myrmecobius fasciatus (assembly GCA_023553655.1). NCBI lineage: Eukaryota > Metazoa > Chordata > Mammalia > Dasyuromorphia > Myrmecobiidae > Myrmecobius > Myrmecobius fasciatus. Next base: position 330,532 of record JAJPUD010001273.1, read on the forward strand.
GGGTGTCTTCAGCTGGGATTCTGGGTTTTGGCTGAGAAGAGAGGGGGACAAAGGATACTTAGCCTGAGTCCTCTGGGTGTCCAAGACTAATAGGCTATCAGTCTCTTTGACCCATTCCCAAGCTGCATCAGCACACCGATACAGAAACAACGTGTTAGCCCCATCAGATTCAAAGGTCTAGGACCTCACTAGTTTCTAGTAGATGCAGATTTTGGATCCCAGAAGGCACCAATTTGGACCTCAGCAGGTGTACAGAATGAGGTTGGCAACAGACAGACGCTGAAGAGGATGTATTTTTAGGAATCTTTTTCATCTCATTATGTTGTTTCTTCAACCCCAGATGCATATTCAATGCAAACACACAAGAGATTGTGGCTGAATCTTTTTTTTTTAGTTAGACTTCTTTATTTAAATTTAGAAGATTTCTAATTACAAGCATTAAGGTGACATCATTTAAATGTTCTCTTGGGGAGTTTTCAAAATGCCGATGATTTAAGAGCTCCCTTTCTTCCCAATGCCCAGCCTCAGGACACTTCTCTCTTCGCCATGCCGGCCAGTCAGGCTGTGATTGATACCTCGGTAAGTAGTTTGGGTTTGTAGACAAATGAAACAGAAGCACTTTCTTTCTCCCTTGCTTCTACTGACAGCTCTCTTGGGGATGGACATTCAGAATGGGACCTCTGTTCTACACAAACAGGCAGGAGAGCTGGGGGATGCTGTTCCTCTGACTTCTCAGCTCTTTCCTAGCCACCTGTAGAACAGGGATTCTGAATCTGAGTTTATGGGGGAAATATCCCTCTTTATTTCACTAGAACTGGTGCCCTTGTAAGCCTTTGCATTTGATTTGCTGCACTTCAAACCATCCTTTTACATAGACTTTATACTGACATAAATTAATTAATACTGTAAGAATCCTCAGAGGCCTCCCATTTTACTAGGGCCAGCTGATTCCCCCAGGGACACTTGCAGCTAGACTGTGTAGGAGGCAGGTCCAAAATTCAGGTTTTCCTGACAAGCCCGGCACTGTACTCCTGGGTCACTTAGCAGCCCATCTGGTTATCTTTCCTGTCCCATGTGCACTGTCCTATTTATATGAAGCACTGTCTGTAATGTTTCTTGTTTTCAGTTGGAGATATTGTTTTTCCATGAGGACATTCCATCTTCACCTATTTCGGCATCTCCCGTAGACTTCTACCCTGGTCCTCCATAGCACTCATTTCGCTTTCGGTCATTCAGAGCTGAGAGTTTTACCCACATGCAACTTGCCTTGTAAACTGATCCATTCTGGAAATACATGCATGTATTTCTTCACCCCCAGGGAAATCACAGAAAGGGGGCTCTATTTTTCGGTAGCATGTTTTGAGATTAGTTCACCAAATGAGTATTTGTAGAAGCTCAAAGGCATCAGCAGGCAAGCCAGGAGCTTCCTTAGCAGGGTCATATCATAAAGTCCAATGGTGGCAAGTTTGGAAAATTTGCCAAAGTCGGTCAGATGGAGGATACCATTAGCCTTAACTGCCAAACATGCCTTGGTGATTTGGGTTCACTTTTCATATTTTCTCTTTCTCCTAACCACCCCCAAAATAAAAAACAAAGGCTGAGTCGGAAGAGGTGCCCCCCACAGAACCCAAAGCTGAGGAGCCCTTGGCTGGAGCTCCTGCTGAGGGCCAAGACATCCAGCCTAGTGAGGCAGCACAGGAGGCTAAGGTGAGTGTCAGCTTCCATTACCACCCATCATGCCCTGCTCACCTTCCCATCACCAAAGTCATCTCTCCATTCATTCATTCATCTCCCATGGCATCATTCTGCTTTATACATCACTGTGGACACCAGCTTTCACCATGAATATCCCAGCTGAAAGAAAGTTCAAGTAGGTTCCCTTATGCCCTGGACCTTTTAACTCTTTTCCATTCCATGTCCCTCCTTCATTCACTGACCAATGGCCCTTTTCAAGCAAATGTGCTCAAACTCCTAGAAGACAGTGGTTCTGTTCAAGCAGCTATAGAGCTGACTTCTTGGATAAAACACATTGTGTCACTGACACTTTTTAGGACACCAAGTGTGCCTTCTGGTCAAGTAGTTCTTGTGTGTGTGTGTGTGTGTGTGTGTGTGTAAAGGTGGGAGAGAGAAAGAGAAGAAAGGAAAGAGATAGGTAAATAAGGGGGAGAGAGGGAGAAGAGAAGAAGTGAGGAAGAAGAGGAGAAAGAGAAAAAGAGATAGAAGAGAGCGGGAGAAAGAGAGAGAAAAAAGAGAGAGAAGAAAAAGGGAGAAAAGAAAGAGAGAAGAGAGACAGAAGGGGGGAGACCTCTTTAATAGAAGTCTGATGAAGCTTCTCAGAATCCTTTTTTTGGGATTTCAAAAGAAACCAATTATATTGAAATAGTTATCAAAAGGGTTTTTTAAGTTCATATATCTTAAAGTAAGAAGTCCTCTATGTAAAACATTCTATAAGGATGAGGATAGAAACTGAAGCAGTGATTTCACAGGGATTGGGAAGTCCTGGGTGAAAAAGCTTCCTAAACCAGTGCAGACCAGCAACTTCTCAGCCACTTCTTATCTTAGACAGCTTCCCACAATACTGAGATGGTCAGTAGTTTACCTCAAATCAGAGTCATGACTTGAACTCAGGTCATCTGGACTACAAAGCCGGCCCTCTACTTAGGACCACTAAGGTTCTTCCAAATCAACTCATAGGCAATCTATATGACCATTCCTAGTGAACATTTTCTAGAGGGCCATGTCAAGAATTAGCTATGGTTATTAGAGAAATATCTTTGACACTAAAATACAAAGTAAACTTGATTCAATGCATTGGGAAAGCAAAGACAATATAGTCATGAAAAGGATGGTTTACTCTGGATTGGAGCTGTGACTTGCTGGATTAGCGAGTTTCTGATCAATATTTAAAATAATGAATTATGAACACATGCATGAGCCATTACCTGTTCTCAGTGCAAGTCTAGTCTGCCCACATTGGCTAGTGTGAAATACAACTGTGAAACATGCTGGGAAATGGAAGGGTAGATGCTTAACAGAGATGAACTTAAGAGTGCAATACATATGAAAGTCAGAGAGTGCTACTGAGGAAAATTGGCTTAAAGATAAACAGGAAGTGAAGACCAATTCATTCCTGGAATTCAGGAAAGGGTCTCTGAAGGATTTCAATCATGGTGCCATTTACTACAAGCTTCCACAAGAAATCATACAAATAGGGGGGAAAGCAATCTCCTTGTAACCCAAAATAGCCTTTTTTGAGATTGGATAAGTAGGAATTGAGAATTCATCTGTACTTGCCTTAGGTCATTTTTGCAATAAGGTGTAGACCATCTGTCAAATCTGCCATTTATTAGTAGACTAGCAGGATAAAGTCATGTCAATAATGAAGCAATGATAGGAAGATTGAATAGAGAAAAGCAGAGAAGGTCTGTTCTATTTTTGTCTGAATTATTTCCAGGGCCCTATTAGAAAGACAAAAAAAATCCCACATGTTCTGTTTGAATACTCCTTCTCTATAAAATGTTGCCAAATGTTCTGGAACATTGAGTGGAAGATACAGTAAGTCAAATTTAAGTTTGATGTAAGGAAAAACTTCCCAAAATTACATGATGTGCCTTCAAAATGAAGGTTTCTTCCTCTTTGGAGGAGATCTGCAAGCAGAAATAACATGATCTCTTAATAAGCATCATGGGCTCATAGACTTGGAGCTAGGATTTATCCTAAAGACCAACCTCTTCATTTAACAGATGAGGAAACATGAGAATGATGAAGTGTCTTGCCTAAGGTCACACAGGTGATAAGAAGGAGAATTAGAATTTGAACCCAAGTTCTTTTTGAGGTTAGCTTCCTTCTAAACTGAGAGTTATGATGCTAGAGAGTTGTGATTGCTTCCTCCATCCATCTATCTCTAGCTCCTGCTTCCATCCAGCTTCAGCTTTTCTGACTGCCTTTTCCAAAGGTTTTCTCTGGTCTTATGGAGGGATAGACTTCATGACATGTCACTAGGACACTTCCATGTCATTCTACAAGTCTAGTAAAGGCTTAATAAAAGGAAAGATAAAAATGTGGTTGATTATAGGATTCATCTTGAAATTTCTTCTACAAGAAGAAGGTAGAAGGTGAAGATTTTATCTCTGTGTCAAATGTGATAGTTTTGAAGAAACGGGCTTCTGTTGGTATAATCCTGCCCTTACCCTCTACTTAGTTTGCCCTCAGTGAAGGTTTCATTTTTATTAGTGGATCTCTCTTTTCCTCATTCCTTTAGTGAATGAATAAAAAAGCATGTATTAGGTGCTTACAATGTACAATGCCTTTAAACACTGAGGATACAAATAGGCAGGGATGGTCCCTGCTGTATATAAAACCTGTAAGAGCTTTTAACAGCAAGTCACACGGGAAAAGTCCATGGTTTTTCGGGTTCAGAGGCAAACTAGAGGGTCAGGTCTCTTCTTTCGTGTACTTTCCACTGGTAAAATTATATATGCTTCTGATGTTATGGCATTTGTCAATGCCAAGGATATTGGTGTTAAGGTCTTTAGGAGACATGATTATTGAGGAGACATGGGGTTTCAACATCTACAGAAGCAGTTTCCAGTCACATCTCCACAGGGATTGTTTGCTGGAATAAGGGTTGAGTTTAACTCTTATTGGATTAGATGGAGAAGAAAATGTCAAATCACTTCAGTGTCTTTACTAAGAGAACCCCAAAGGGGATCACAAAGAATCAGACAAAATTAACCATCATCAATAATAACAAAATGTATATCTTACTGAACTTTCTTGAAGTTAGTGTTTCAATGGGATTCTCTAAGCAAACCATCATATCATTTGGAAAAGTTGATACTTTTGTTTCTTCTTTGTCTATATTTATTTCTTCAATTTCTTTTTCTTGCCTTATTGTTATACTTAGAGCATAATAGTAATATCAAACATACTTACTTTACCCCTGATCTTATTGGAAAGATCTCTAGTTTTTCAACTTTATACCTAATGCTAATAGTTTTAGAGATGAAAGGGATCTTTGAGAATACCTCCTTATCTTATTAATGAACCTGAGGCCCAGAGAACTTAACAGATCTGTCTATCACACAGTCAAGAAGACTTAGATTTGAATCTTTTAAGAAAGAAATACCACCTTTGTGACCTTGAGAAAGTCAATTGCTCTCAGCTTCAGTTTCCTCATCTGTAAAATCAGTCAACCTACAAGCATTTATTACTTTCCTATTAATGTGCCAAGATAGGAGCCAGGAGAATACAAAGACATAAACAAAGTGATTCTTACTGTCAAGAAAGGACCTTACCATCTGTAGGGGAAGACAACGTGTATAGATAATAGTGAAATGTAGAATCATCAAATGGAGATAACAATCAGTTAATCAATTAACAGTCACGTATTAAGCATGTGCTTAATTATTCTGTGCTACATTACAGTGCCTAAGTGTAGCAGTTACAAAGAAAGGCCAAAAAACCCTACCATCCTTAGAAGGAACTTTCATTCCAATAGATAACGTTACCTTCATAGAGCTATTGCCAAACACTATGTGAACATATTGTTCAGTTACAGTGCTAGTAAATGGTAGCACTTAGATTTGAACTGAGGTTCTCATACTCCAAATCCATCATACTTCCACTAGATCATTGTATATTCTCTTTATCTGCCTTGGGATGCAAACACTGAGTGAAAGAACTACTTCTTTTTATTCCAGTATTTAGGAAAGTTCCTTGCATATGGTAGGTACTTAATATGTGTTCGTAGAATAAATATAGAAAAGAGTATAATAAGGAAACTGAAGATACAACAAAGAGAAGATAAGGGATTACATGGTTATAGATTGTTTAATAATCCATATTCAGCATCACCCCAGGACCTTTTTTAGAATCTCACCAGAATTCCTTATAGGGAATGACACAAAGCCAGAAAATCTTTTACTTAAGGGATAGAGTGCTATTCTGTGACTTACACAAATAAATCCAGGCTTCATCCAAAAGTATAGCACTTATGTTTACATGTGTTTGAAAAAGTAAAATACTATTGGGGAAAAAAAGATTTTAAAAAATATGGCATCATTAGCTCCTTACTTGATTATGTCATAGGATAATACATCTAAAGCCACAAAGGACCCCACTTATCATCTAGTCCGACCTTCTCATTTTCTACAGATGAGGAAACTGAGGCCCCAATTGGTTAAGTGACTTGCCAAGATCAAACAATAGATATCAGAGGCAAGATTTGAAACAATGTTTTATGAAGGCTCAACCTGTGCTCTTGCTTTTAAATCGCAGTAAAACAGAGATCCTATCCCAAAAGAGATGCACAAGTTATAGAAAGAAGGAAGAGAAACTCAAGGAAAATGCAATCAGTTGCCTCCCCTCTTCTAAGGGAATATTTTGCTTAGGAGTTAAGAAGAAAATGGAGTATGTATGCCCACACATGCCCATAATTTGCATGCCCATAATTAACTCTAATGTCATACATAGGCTCAAAGATTGAGAGTTGAAAAAAAATCTTAGATGTTATTTTGAACCACTCTTGCACTTTAGAGATGAAGAAACTGAGGTTTCCAAGAGAGTACATGACTTGAACATGGCCACACAGTTACAAGAGTGTCTGAACCGGGATTTGAACCTGGCATCCCTAACTCCAAGCCCAGTGCTCCATCCACCACAATAAGAAATAGAGACCTTTTAAAGATTTGGTTTCTCCTTTAAATAAACAATCATTTCTACCTGTAGCTTCCTTCTACCTCCAATTCACCCTTACTTTTAAATAGTTAAAATCTATTGAAGGTTCAGTTTACTCAAATTAATGTATATAAGTCTACAATCCTCTCAATTTTATGACCACATTTTTTTGGTAAAAATAAATAATTCATTTCAAAAATAAAGGTACATGAAATAATAGAAAATAAAACTGAGAGCACAGATCTTCCCATCATCATCCAAAGGATAGTCCCCACACCATTTTGGGGGGTCAAGTCCTGAATTCTTTCAGTGCCAAGTTCTTTCTGTATTGCAAGCAAGAGAGAAGAATATAAGTGCTTTCTTGGTGGATGGATGTTGAAATTGTGATGTTTGGGACAGGCTGTGTCTCTCAGGATTTTCATGGAAATTAGTGAAAGCTTGAGGTCTTCAGAGGGTCCCCACATCAGTGTCCCCCACATCCAATGCCAGTATGGCCCAGAAAAAAACAGTAGCAGAAATAAGATGAGGTCTGAGACAAGACTTGGCTTCCTTGTCTATGAGCCTCTCCCTCCTCCACCATCTCTCCAAAGTTCCAGTCTTGGCCCTTAACTTCATTTCTCTTGAAACCACATCCCAAACCCTTGACTCGCAGCCTAACCCATCTCTGGTGAGGTGGTATTCATGCCAGGGGATGTGGGCTAACCAGCTATAGCCCTGAAGCATCTATTAATGGCAGGAACAATTTGCGCCAAGGCCCCCATTGCATGCTAAGTTCTTTTTAACATTCTATTTATTGATACAACTTATTTTTACTTCATTTTCATTTTTAAATATCTTTCTCCCCCCCCAATCCAGCCAGTTTTCCCTTGTAAAAAAATTAAAAGAAAATGGGAGGGGGGACAGGGAAGAAATTCAATAAAAAAATGGAACATATCAAGTCTGACAGCATATGCCATGTTTCCTTCCTATCCATAGTCCTCCACCTCTACAAAGAAGGCAGAGGTATATCTTCTCCTATCTTCCTGGGGACAAGTTTGATCTTCATAATCACAGAGCTTTCAGCTTTGTTTGTTCTTTTTGCTGATATTATTTCCATGTCCCATTTATAAGACATTTCTTCTCTATAAGCCCATAATGAGACTTTTGCCAATTGCCATGAATCTTATAGTCATAATGCTCCCTGCTGGTGGTGCCCCAAAAGAAGCCCCAGAGATGAGTGAAGGATGATTACCTACTGATGGGCCTTGGCCAAGGAGAAACATTCAGGTTTTCCTTTCATTTTTAACATGTGAAGTTTGTGAAATTTAAACTGCCTCCCCCCCCCTTCTCCCTCTCCCTCACTCTCTGGTCTCTATCTATTTGTTCTCTCCCCCCCCCAAACACTATCAATAACAGCTGGAACATTAGGAAGATGGCACTCATCATGTCAAACTCAATTTCATCACATGTTTTTTTTTTATTTTGCCAAACATCTAGGCTTCTAAAGTCGCCACCCAGGTACCAAATCGGTTCTCTCCCTGCATCTTTCCTCCATGAAAGGAGAGTATCACATCCTTAGCCACTTAAAGATTGTCCATTACTTCATTGTATATACATAAGATCATAGAATTCAGCTGAAAATACTTCAGAGACCATCTAGTTCAACTCCTTTATTTAATAGAGAGGAAACTGAGGCTCTAAAATGGGAAAGTCACAGGTCACACAAATAAACAGTGCAAAAATCACTATTTAAATCAGGGTCAAATGAATTAAATCCAATTTTTTCTCATATAGTCAATCAACAAGCCATCATTAAGGACCAATTAAATGCCAGGACAACTAGATGGCACAGCAGAATAGTGCTAGGCCTAGGAGTCGCAAAGGCTCATCTTTCTCAGGTCAGATCTGGCCTCAGACACTTACTAGTTGTATGACCTTGGACTGGTCATTTCAACCTGTTTGCCTCAGTTTTCTCAACTGTATAATGAGCTGGAGAAGTACATAGCAAATCATTCTTGGCAAATTTGCCAAGAAAATCCTGAATGGGATTCTTTTCTCAAAAAAAAAAAAATCACAAGCCCATTCCTAAGCTAAGCTGAGCTATTTAGAAGAGAAAGCAGTCCAATCCCATTTGTCTTTGAAACTCTCATTAACCACTGCCACAACTGTCATCAGTCACTTGCCAGGGTGAGCTGCCCTCTTCCAGAAACTTCAGGTACATAGCACCTGAAAATCACTGCAATGCTATTTTAGATTGTCTTCCAGAAGAATGAAGTTAGAATTAGAATGGTGTTATAAAAGGGGCAGACAAATGTAACAGAGAGAGACAGAGACACACAGAGAGAGGCAGAGAGAGAGAAACAGAGAGAGAAGGAGGGAGGAAGGGAGGGAGAAGAGGAAAAAGAAAAAGGAGAAAGGGAGAAAGAGAAATAGAGAGAAAGAGAAAGAAAGAAAAAGAAGGAAGGAAGAAAGAAAGAAAGGAGAGGGA
>JAJPUD010001273.1:339686-352276 GCA_023553655.1 Myrmecobius fasciatus
AAGAAAGAAGAAAAGGAAGGAAGGAAGAAGAGAAAAAAGCAGGTGTCCATAGAGAGTACTGAGTCTAATGTGAGGACCAAGCAGACTCTCCATTTGCCTTTTTTGATTTAATTTCCTTCCCTGAGACAGGAATGCTATCTTTACTCTTTACATAAGAGACAGGCCTGTGAGGAATAAAAAACCAACTGTGTGGATTTCAATAATGCATGGTATAGATCTCCTGAAAAATCTGGCCCTGGAGAGGAAACCAATCTTCCCTAAAGGGGAGGAATCGTTCCAATCTTTATTTCAGTGGAAAAATCCAAAGATTCATAGTAAAGAATAGAAAAATGAAACAAGCAAATTATGCACGTTCATTTTTAAAGCACATCATCCTTTGCCAACATGAATTGTTCATCCATAATGTGGGTTCCATTTTGTTTTTAGAAAATTTTTTTTAAATCTGAAATATCCAAAGCTTAAACAATAGTTTAGCATTTTCCAGACAGGGTTGTCATCTGATTTTCTGTAGCTTTGCCCCCCTCCCCCATTTTTTGTCTTCTAACAGAGACACACAGAGTAGTTTAGACAAAGGAAGCCACCAGTGCCTTCAAATGATCTTCTGTGGCTTTATTTTCAATCTCCAAAACTGTGCTGGTCCACTTCTTTGCTACCTGCCCTAACTCATCAATACTCTTCCTAAAGGGTCACAGTGGACTGAATACTATTTCCTGGGTGGGTTCTGGCTGGGTCAGAATATGGAGGCTCCACCATTAGTATTTTGTTTTGGGCACTAGACTGCCATTAACAAAACCAAAGTGCACTTTGGTTTTCTTCCCTTCCATATGACACTGGTGATTCATGTTGACTTTGTTAGTCCACTGAAATCCCAGGTGTGTGTGTGTGTGTGAAATCAAACCATGCTTCCCTGTTCTATACTGAGAGGCCTCTGAATTATGAGTCCTGTTTGTTTTCTTCCTTGTCTTCAGCTCACCATTCTAGCTTATTGAGATCTTTGTGAATTCTGCTGCTTTCATCCACCACATTAGCTCTCCCTCTTAGATTCAGTTTTCCATTTTTCACATTTAATCAAAGTGCCATCAGTCATCCATAAATCAGTCTGCTTCTCTGAACTGGAGTATTGGCAATTGAGCTATCCTTGAGCTTCCTGAGATAGAATTCCATAAGGGATTGCTTCCTTTTGCTGAACAAAATCCATTTGTTTCCATGGTGCTAATTAGTCATAGGACAAGTTACGGGTGGGTATAACTCTATTTACCCTCCTTTTATATTCCCTAGCACGGAAGAGCCATTTTGTAAATAGACAATGATTCTCAACTAACCAGTCAACCTACCAAGTATTTACGGAGCAATAACTGTGGGCCAAACTCTGTGCTATTCAGGGAAGATAGAGAGCAAAAGTGAAGACTATTACTCTCAAGGAGAGGATGGTATTAGCAGGTTAGGGTGGAAAAGTAAGCATCCCCTCTCCCTGGAGTCTTCCTTTTGACTGCAGATGTTGTTGGATAGGAGAGGATGGACACTGAATCCCAAACACCTTCTCCTGCCGCCCTCCCAGGAAACCCTCAGCATCTTGGGAGCTTCTACTGTCTGCTCTGTTGCTTTGTTTTCTGATGTTCTCAGAAGGCTCTCCCCATCTCTCTGGATCTTGAGAGCTTCCACTGTCTGCTCTGTTGCTCTGTTTTCTGATGTTCTCAGAAAGCTCTCCCCATCTCTCTGGATCTTGGGAGCTTCCACTGTCTGCTCTGTTGCTCTGTTTTCTGATGGTCTCAGAAGGCTCTCCCTGCCTATCTGGATCTTCTTCTGGGTACTGTGCTTTGACACATCTACAGAAGAATCCATCCATTTCCACAAAGGTGATTCTAAAAAGCGATTTTCACTGGATGGAGCGGTTAGAAGTTGCTATGGCAACAGTGTTGCCCTCAATAGAGATGTTCCTGCATCTGGTCAATCACAGAGTTTATGGCAGAACCCCAGAATATTAAAATGAAGACAAGATTGGCTGTGGAGTTCAAATATTCTAAGTATTTCTTTATTAGAAAAGAAACTCAGAAGTGTTTTCGGGGATGGGAAGAAGGGGGGACCCAATGAACTGGGAAAGGACAGCCTCTCTTCCCTTTGAGAAAATTCAACAGGTTCAAGACCAGAATCTCTTAGAAGCATTTGCTTTGATGAATCATCCAGAAGGAGAGATCTGACCTGTAGTGTTTGGAGTCTAGACTATATGAAGGAGGAAAAAGTTAATATTCTGCTCAGCCTCCCATTTGATGGTACTTCTACTTAGGGCCTGAAAAAATCATCTATTCATCCTGGTTATGTCCTGGGCTTTCAGGATATACTGATCAGAATCTTGTTTTCTTGAATTAATTAATTAATTGATGCTTGTCCATTGTTGGTTGATCTGCAGGATTCCAGTAGCTTTGACCCAGGATTCACTGATGCTGGCAAGCTCTGGAGGGAATCTCAACTTAGATTTCTGATAGGAGAAGCTCAATGAATATGAAAGCCACATGCTCAGATATGAATCCTAATCCTGCTTCCTGCTAGCTCGGGAATATTGAGTGAGCCATCTCAATTCTCTGTTGCTGCATATAAATGAAGACACTGTGGCAATAAGAGAGCTGGGTTTTGCGGCTGGCACAGCATTACATCTGGGAACTTGCTCTATTCCCAAAACAACCTCTGAAGTCAATAGTTCAGTTATGATTAGTCCTGATTGACAAATCAAGAAATAGGAGCTGAGAAAGCTTGTGATCTGCTCAAGATCACATGGGTGGCTATGTGAGAAGTGGGATTGGAACTCGGGTCTTGCTTTCCATAATACCAGCCTATCTCTCAATAACACTGGTAATATCTACCTTACAGGGCTATTGGGATAATTACATAAAGCAACATCAGGAACAATGGCCATTGATCTAGCACATTTTAATTTATAAAGTTCTGTGTATACATTATCTCACTTGATCTTCAAGAAGTAGGTTTAGCTTCGACCCTGATCTTCAGTTTACAGAGGATTACTGGAACTAGGGTGAAGTGACTTGTCCATGGTCACCTACCTGGTAAGTGTCTGGGGTAGGATTTTACTCTAATTCTAGTGCCCATACTTATGCACACAGCTAAGGTTCTTGGAAATAAGAAGTGTTCTATAAATGTTTAACTGTAAATGTACGTTTTTGGTCATCATGGACAAGTCGATATTATTTGGCACAATCAAGGATTCCAAATTCTTCCTCAGGACAGGAATATTTTTTATTAATAGCTTTTTATTTTCAAAGTAAATGCAAAGATAGTTTTCAATATTGATCCTTGCAAAATCTTGTGTTCCAAATTTTTCTCCTTTCTTTCCCCCATCCCCTCCCCTAGATAGCAAGCAATCCAGTATAGTTTAAACATGTGCAATCATTATAAATATATTTCCACAATTATAATGCTACATAAGAAAAATCAGATCAAAAAGGAAAAAAGAGAGAGAAAAACAAGCAAGCAAATAACAACAAAAGGAGTGAAAATGCTATGTTGTGATCCACACTCAGTCCCCACAGTTCTCTCTCTGAGTGTACATGGCTCTCTCCATCACAAGGCCACTGGAATTGGCCTGAATCCCCTCATTGTGAAAAGAGCCACGTCCATCAGAAATGATCATCACATAATCCTGTTGCTGCTGAGTACAATGTTCTATTGATTCTACTCACTTCACTTAGCACCATTCATGTAAGTGTCTCCAGTAAGTGTCTCTCTCTGAAATCATCCTGCTGATCATTTCTTATAGAATAATAATATTCCATGACATTCATATACCATAATTTATTCAGCCATTTTCCAATTGATGGGCATCCACTCAGTTTCCAGTTTCTAGCCACTACAAAAAGGGCTGCCACAAACATTTTTGCACATGTGGGTCTCTTTCCCTCCTCTAAGATCTCTTTGGGATGCAGGCCCAGTAAAGGCACACAGCTTGATAGCCCTTTGTGCATAGTTCCAAATTGCTCTCCAGAATGGTTGGATCAGTGCACAACTCCACCAACAATGCATTAGTGCTCCAGTTTTCCCACATCCCCTCCAACATTTATCATCATCTTTCCATGTAATCTTAGTCACTCTGAGAGGTGTGAAGTGGTACTTCAGAATTGTCTTAATTTGTATTTTTCTGATCAATAGTGATCTAGAACATTTCAATAGAGTAGAAATGGCTTTGATTTCATCTGAAAATTGTCTTTTCATATCTTTTGACCACTTATGAATTGTAGAATGGCTTGTATTCTTATAAATTTGAGCCCATTCTCTATATATTTTAGAAATGAGGCCATTATCAGAGCCCTTGGATATAAAATTTTATTCCCAATTTTCTGCTTGCTTTCTAATCTTAGCTGCATGAGTTTTGTTTATACAAAGCCTTTTTAATTTAATATAAGCAAAATAATGCACTTTGCTTTTTTAATGTTCTTTGTCTATAAAAGGAATAACACTTTTAATTAGTGGATCACCTTCTACATGTGGCAGGTTTTGTCCTCAGCTCACCCTGAGAAGGGAAGCTATACTCTGAGATGTCAGCATGACTCAGGTCATGCTCTTCCCCAACAAAAAATTTGGTTTGATCCAGGGTTTCTTAAACTTTACCCACTCATGATCCCTTTTTACCTGAGAAAAGTTTATATGACCCTGGGCATATCAGCATATAAAGTAGATATGCAAATCCAATATTTGCTGATGATAAATCATAATTTCATGATGCTCACATGTGGTTACAAGAACTCATATGGGGTAAAGAACTACAGTTTAGGAAGCTGGGGACAAAACCATAGAATTCACAGACAAGAACGTATAAGGAAGCTGAAATGATAGGGTGGGGCCAGATAATGTATTTGATTTTAGAGGCTGTAGGAAGTCACTTCAGCTTTTAAGGAAGAAGAGTATGTTCCAGGGCTTGAACTCCATTCAAAATGATTGACATTCTCATTTTCTTTTTTTTTTAATCATTTGGAATATGTATCCCAAAAGTATTTTCAGGAAATTATTTTAAATTAAAAAAAATAATAGAAAAAAATCAACTTCACTGGATTAGGGAGGAGAGGGAGACAAGTGAACCCAAACTGTGATAGCAATACGAGATTGCCCAATTCCCAAAGGCCCACTGCACAACCGTTGAGAGGTGCCATTATCAGCACACACAAGCAATAAAAATGAAATCTGGAGATGGGAAATATCCTGGAAGTCTATTACTGCTCGTAATCTGGGGTCTTAGTCATTGCCAATGTGTTTACAACATAACCTGGGGACAGGGCTGATTTGTTTTGCCGTTCTTCCTCATGACAGAGCTGCTTCTCCTTCTTCTCCACACACACCCATTTCCTTGTGCTTCCATTAAGTTTCTTTAAGGACTATTGCAGTGCTTTATTGCCATTGTGAACGCCATCTTCTCACACCTGCTTTCCGTGAAGGAGGCTGTTGGGAAAAAGGAGGCAGCTGCATGGACCTAGGTAGCCAGTAGTGAAATGCCTCCAGTGAGACCTGTTTGATCCAGTGAAAGCACTGGAGTTTGTGTCTCCAGAAGGGGAGGTCTCTGGAATTAACACGGGATTAATTAATATTTAAATTTAATTTTAATCTCTATAAGGGCTGAATGAGCTCTTAAGCATTTAGGGGTCTCCCAGATAGACCCCCCCTCTGCATCCAATGGGGGCCTATTTTAGAATCTCCTAGAAATGAGAGTTCCCAGAGTTCCCAAGTTTCTCAGAGCCCTGAGCAGCATTTCATTTGATTTTAACATAAAGGGAAAAATATGGTAGTGTGACTTCTCAAAGGCTGCTGTGTGTTCAGCAGGTTCAATTATCTGCTCTTTAAAGTAACTAATATCAGTCTTTTATTTCCAGGGTTATTTCCAGTAGCAATAACGACTTCCTACAGCAGGCAGAGGTTAGAAAGCAGTATTCCTCCCTTAAACAGCAGACCCAGAGTATAATATTGGGAGGAATAATAATGGTGATGATCATAACAATAGCAATACCTTCAGAAGTAATCTCTTACTTTGCTGATTAAATTTAAGAGGTTCAGGGAACTGTTGGAGGTTTTATCCAGGAGATAAAACCATGGGTTCCATGAGTTTGAGTCAATAATTTCACCTCGCTAGATCTGTTTCCTTATCTGTAAAATGGAGTTGAGAAGGCAGCTAGATGGTGGCAGAGAGGGCTAAGCCAGGAATCAGGACAACCTGCGTTCAGATTTGGCTTCAGACCCTCATTAGCTGTCTGAGAAAATCACTTAACTCTCTTTGCCTCAGTTTCCCAATCTGTAAAATGAGCTGGAGAAGATAATGGTAAACCACTCCAATATCTTTGGCAAGAACCCCCAATGGGATCATGGACAGGCAGACCTCACTTGATTGAAATGACAATGTAACAAAATGAGGGGGGTTAACTGGATGATCTCAAAGGTTCTTTAAAACTCCAGACTTAGGACCCTAGTAATGTGAGCCTAATCTTAGCAAATGAACTCCTGTCTTCAGTTCTAATCATTGGATATTATCTTCTTTTTCTAACAACTTAATGATAAACTCCTCCAAGTTACTTATCAATTGAAAAAACAATGCTCATGTTTGTGTCATGGTTTTAAGGTACATGAGGCACTTGATGGGATGTCATTTTAACCTGTGTGTCACATGCTGTTGGCACTGTGATCATTGGACACCTGAGGAAACTGAGTCTTGCAGATGCTAAGTGATTTGCTAATGGTTATACCCTGGTCAGGCTTGTGAAGGGATTAACCCAGATCTTTCTGATTCTATGTCCAATGTGTGTGTGTGTGTGTGTGTGTGTGTGTGTGTGTGTGTGTGTGTGTGTGTGTGTATGTGTGTGTGTGTGTGTTTGTGTGTATAGACAGGAGTCTAAGTGTGTTTGTGTGTGTGTGTGTATACTATTTTACATATATGCTCTAACTGTAAATTTAATTCTATCTACTAGACCAATGTAAGCTGCTACTATAACCATCATTTGACCCCAGTTTATGGATGATTTAGGAAAGGTTGTTCAAATTTGCCCCTTGTCCTTTGGACTGTGATGAATAGGGCCTCTTCTTGGTTTCCACATACAAACCATGCAGCTGATGCAGCCAGACTGGTAGAGTGGCTTCTCCAGGCCACAGAGCCAGGAAGTTTGGAGCAGAATTTGTAGCCACACTTTTCTGACCCCATGTCCAGGCCTCCGGGCCCTGGGCCACCTGCCTCTCACAGAGAGGAGCTTGTTCAAAGAAATGGTCAGAACCCTAAAGGAACATCAACCTCCAGGCAAAGAGAACAAATTACTCTGGCTGCTCATCAGTCCATGAAAAATAGCCTTTTAATTTCAAAGGCTTGTCCAGAATATTGACCTTTGCTCCCTGGGGCCCTTCATCCCTTTTCCCCCCATCCAGCCTCCCCATCCCATTAGGGTCCTGCTTTGCAGACCCCAGTCTTGCCAAGAGCCCAGAGCTCTGTGACAAGGACTCCCTCTGCTGGCCAGCTGACTGCTTAACAGCAAGCATAGAACTAGCTGCTGAGGCACAGAGCAGGAGATGGGGACCAGGAGGGGACTGAAAAATCCACTGGTCCAACTGATCTCACTTTACATAAGTGAAACGGAGGCAGGTCCTCAGCCTCCCAAGTCTGGGTTTTTCCCATGAGACTTGTTTACTTTAACTGGGGTAAGGATCAAGTTCCAGAGCTAGGAGTCTGGGATCCTCAGCTTCAGACTCAGGAAGACCACCCTGGTCACTTCATCTCAAAATCCCAGGGACTCTCGATCCATAGGTGGCAGTCTGTGCTGTTAGAGGAACTTTTCTTAACAGGAGTTCCAGATTTTGATAAAATAGATACAGATCAGGACACCGTGTCTCCTGCCTGTATTATGCTGCAGGACAGACTGAGGCAGCAGAATCCTTGAGCTCAGGAGGTCTTGGTTGCAGTGGGCTAAGCCTATCAGGTGCCCACACTAAATCTAGAATTGATACGGCGATCACAGAGCCAGTAGTCTACCTAAAGAGAGACCAAGAGGTCAAAATTAGAAGAGGTCAAAGTTTCTGGGCCAATCAGGGTGGGATTGAGCTTTGTAACGAAGCTTGTACTTCCAGCCCAGAACAGGACAAGAGGCCCAAACACACACACACACACACACACACACACACACACACACACACACAACCTAAAAATAAATCAATAAAAAGCCATACTATATATAGAGATTGCCTTGGCTGAAATGATCATAATTCTTCTTGGGACCCAATGGATAGAGAGTTCTACAGACCATCCAAACAACTATGGACCATTATATATAAATACATAAATTGGTGATTGAGCTGAACATTGATGGCTTGACTGGCTGGTCCTGTCAAATTATAGACATTAATCTGAGAAATGGAAGCTCATACACTTTACTCATAAAAAGGCAAGAAGGTTTCAGCCAAACAGAACCAGTTTACTCCTACTTTACATACAATGCTAACAGCTTTGATTTCTTGAATTATAGCAGATAGGGGGCAATTAAAGGGAGAAAAGGAGTTTCTGGGAAGATGGGGTAGAGCTGAGAGAGGGTCCACCAAGTTGTCTAATAAGGAGAGGTCAATCTATCCAGGTGAGAAACAGAGAGGGTCAAAGATTCCTTGAAGCTACTGCACTTATAGACCAGGTGAGATGGGAAGATGTAATTTTTTAAATAAAGGCAAGGAAAGGTGACCAGCAGATGATGTCCAATGCAGGGTCACATTCCAGTCAACCATGATGGAAATAGATGCAGCTCATGGATGTTTATGATAATAATCTTGTACCAACTAAAAAAGGGAGGAGGGGGAATTCAAATAATATATTTCTTAAGTTGAGTTAATTTACTTTTAAAAATTGTATTAATGTCCTTTGTTTTTCCATTGTAACTCTTTCCCAATATGTGCTACCATACCACCACCTGAATCATCTCTTGAAACAGAAAAGAAAAAAGAATTAAACAAAACCAAATTTCCTGGTAATCATATCTGCCAGGGGAGACATGGGGAGACATGACTACATCTTCATCCCTCTTCTATATTTCCCTTCAGAAAAAGAATATGTGTTCCATGATCTGTCTTCCTGGGCCAATCTGGTCATGACCCTTTGTCAGATGGCAGCTGCCTTCCAGTATTGAGCTTGTTTATATTTTTGTGGTGATTGTGTGTTTTGTTCTCCTGTTTTTTTTTTCTTGACTCTGCATTAGTTCATATAGGTCTTCCTTTGTTTCTCTAAATTCCTTAATTTGTCATTTCCTTTAGTTTAGTCATATTCCATTACATTCATATAACAAAGTTGATCCAGTAAGTCCCCATTCAATGACAGTATTTCTATTTAAAAAAAATACTTTTGCAAATATTCTGGGATCCACAGGATCTGTCTTTTTATACTCTTTGGAAGTAACTTTTCTCTTTAGAACCTCTCCTCTTCCAAAGGTTCTTCCAAATAGTTGGAGTCTTTTTATAATAAAGTAATGGAGCTGTGGTTTAAATGAACACACTAATCAATAATATAACTTATTGGTCTTCCAAAGCAACTTCCTGTTTTGTTTTTCTTGTCCTTGTTCTAATTAAGAGACTAACACCCTTTCCTCTAATTGGATATTTTCACTGGTGAAACTATGATTGTATAGAGGCTTTGTAGCTAACAGTGTAGCTCTTGGAAGCCAAAAGGCTTCTTCCCTTTATTCCTTCAATAGAATCTGAAGTTGAGTATTCCTGGCAATAAGTATCATTGAACACCGTGATGGAGCACCAGAGATGATGATGATGATGATGATGATGATGATGATGATGATGATGATGATGATGATAGCTAATATTTATACAGGCTTTAAATTTTGCAAAGTCCAACATATATGTTGCATATATCATACCATCTATTTTGTTAAGCACCAAGAAAGAAAATTTAACATCAAAGTTGTTTTAAGAATTGATTTAAGAGTACATAAAAGATGTAATTTCAGAGCTATAAGAAGGGCAGGACCTCTGGACCTTTCCTGTGGCTGTAAATTAAGAGGAAACACATAGCCATATTCAAGGGAGTGTTTCCTCCACTTTTAGGTCTTCCCTAGAGACCTAGAGACCTGTTTAAAAAGTCTAAATTGCACCCAGGAGTGCCTATGCCCCAGCTAGCCCCATTTGTTGACGTAGTTGACTCATATTCAGGTTTTCATGACCCCATTTAGGGTTTTCTCGTTTGCCATTTCCTTCTCCAGCTTATTTTACAAATGAGGAAATTAAGGCAAACAGGGTTAAGAGTCTTGCTAGTAATTATTTGAGTCCATATTTGAACTAAGGAAAATGAGTCTTCCTGGAGACCCAGTGCTCCCTCCACTGTGTCATCCAGCCAGCTCCAAAGTCATTGCTAGTTGCAGCTTTGCTGTTTTTTTACTTTAATGTAGATCCCCTCAGGACTCAGATGGACACTGGGATCCAGTGAATTTCAGTGCCCCAAAGAGTTCTCTGAAAAAGTAGAATAAAAACTAGGAAACAGGCTTTGGTCAAATTTGAGTTTGCACTCGGACACATGGCCAGGTCTGATCTCTTTGGGTATCTTCTTATTTGTAGGTGGTGACAGCAGAGGATGTTGACACAGTCCCTGCAGCTTCTGGAGCCCCAGTGGGGGCTGCCGAGGGAGCCCTAGAGACTGCCGCAGAAGGAGAAGCCCTCCCCTTGGGTGAAGGAGAGAGTCTCGTTGAGACCCAAGCTGTTACAGAGACCATGGAGACCACTGAAAGTGACAGAACTGGGACAGAAGGAATGGAAGCAGCTGGAACCCAGGTAAAGGCCCTGGTGGAAAATGGCGGCTCTGTGAGTAGCGTGTGTCACAAAATGGCAAACATACCTGCAGATGTTGAAACGATGTGTTTCCGTTCCAGGTTATAAGCCTGGAGTAGCTGCTAATGATCATCGGGGGGTGAGACCTGGCTTGGCCCTGTGCTGTTTCAGTTTTATCGGTAGTTTGGATGAAGCCATAGATGGAATATTCATCAAATTTTCTGAAGACTCAGACCTGGGAGTCATAACTAGCCCAGTGTGTGACACAGTCAGGATCCAAAACTGTCTTAATGGGACAGGGCAAAGGACAACAACTGGCCTGTGGTCAATTTCAGCTTGCTGCGCATTTTGTTTTGTTTTTGAATAATTGTATTTTAAAATGTTAAAAACCAAGAAATTAAAAGAAAAGCAGCCAGTCAGATTTGGTCCATGGGCAGTATTTTGCTGATGTGTGGACTAGAGCATTGGGCTGAAAATCAATGAAGATCATTGTAAAGTCTCACACTTAAATACAAGAAAAAATCAATTTCAGAAGTATAATATGAAGGAAACTTGGCGTACTACCATTATTCTGAAAAAAGATCTGAAAATTTTTAGCGAACTCTAAGTTCAATATGAGATATAGTGCAGTTTTAAAAAGGATAACACAATTTAGGACTTTCTTTAGATGAATAAATCTATGAAAATGAAAATGAAAAATGAAAATTCCTAGTAATAAAGTGGTGAGATTTCCACTGTGTTCTTCCCTAGTCTGATCTCTTCTGGATCATCATGGTCAGTTTGGGGCACCACAGCTAAAGAAGGACATTGATCAGCGAGAGCATCCGTAAGAGGGCTCATGGGACGGTGAAGGTCTTGGAGACCACATCATATGAGTACTGATAAAAGAGTCAGAGGATCCTTAGTGAGGAGAAGAGAAGGGGAAGAGGGAGAGAGAGATGTGCTGTCTGGGTATTTGGAAGGCTATCTTGGGAGGAAGGATCTGTTCTGTCGTGGACCTGAGGCAGAAGAAGGAACAATGAATTAAAAAGTGCAGAGGACAATTTCAACTGCACATAGGGGAAGCCATCCCCAGCAGGAGAGCCAGGGTGCCAAGGTCTGGAAGAAGAGGCTGGATGCTCACTTGCCAGTGTTGGGACGGGTGTATGAATGGAGCTCGGGGCTTCAGAGCTCCTTCCAAAGCTAGTTCTGCATTTCTGCAGACATTTGGCATTTAATTTGCCATAGCAACATGCTTTTTTCCTCCCAGCAAAATGTCAGCTCTTGGAAGGCTGGGACTATCTTAGTCTTTGTTTATTTAATTTTTTTGTTGTCATTATTATTTTTATCTCCCTAGACTCCCTAGAAAGTCCCTAGAAAGAAACTCCTTCATCCCCTATAAAGACTTTCCCTGCAACTTCTGATCTTCTACAATTGTCTGGGGGTGCCAAGAGACTAATGATTTTCCCAGGGTCCTTCAAACAATATGTATAAGAGAGATTTCTTATTATTGAAACCAGTTTTCTGTCTAGTAGATCCCATTGCCTCTCTTGTCTGATACTACATAGGAGGAACTTAGAAGTGCTTGATAGATGAGTGAGGGAATAAATAATACTAATAGCTAATATTTAAATTGTGCCAACTCTGTACCAAGAATTGTGATAAGTGTTTTGCAAATATTTTCTCATTCAGTCTTCACAACAATCCTGGGAGGATTTATTATCCCCATTTTACAGATGAAGAAAATGAGGCAAACAGAAGTCAAGTGACTTGGCCAAGATCACAGAATTAGAAAGAGTGTGAGGCTGATTTTGGACTCAGGTCTT
>JAJPUD010001273.1:352912-373208 GCA_023553655.1 Myrmecobius fasciatus
GTGAGAACTGACTTTGAGAATTTGGTGGTCTATCATTTGGAAAAGAGATTGGAAGAATTATTCTTCTTATTCCAGGGCCGAAGTAGAAGAAGTTGCAAAAGTTGCTTTCAATTCTGTGAAAGAAAAAAATCACAGTGAACATGAGTGGAATGGGCCTTCTCTGGAGTTGTAGATCACCCTCCTGGAGACCTTTGGATGACCACCCCTTTGTGGATAAAGAAAAGGGAATTCTAGTTCAAAGTAAAAAAGTAAACTCAGTGGCCTCTGAGGCTTCTCCTTGAACCCTGGACATTCTACTATCAGTGTTTGTTGAATTGAATTTTTCCGGTTAAGTGACAGTTTTGAGAATTTTTATGTATTTCTTTCTTCTTCAGGAGAAAATCATTCCTTCAGTTGTCATTGAGCCGGCATCCAACCATGAAGGAGAAGATGAGTATGATTCTGAGTTTGGGATGGCTGAAGAGGTCAAAGAGGCAAGACAGGATGATTCCAGTGAGACCTCAGCCCTGGTCAGTGACCAGAAGCCACTGGAGGATGCTCAGCCTGCAGCTCCTGGTGGAGTCTCTCCCGTCCCATCCAGTGGTGAAGCTGCGCTAGTCCCTCCAGGCTTCCTCTATAAGGTTAGGTGGTTTCCCCATCAGGGGACAGGGACATCCAGGGACAGCAGGAGCACTGCCCTGATCCTCAGCACCTGTTCCCAACCACTTGGACTCAGAAGTGACCTGGGTAGTCCGTCCTCAAAGCTACAATTCCTTCCCTCCTTGCCTCCTGAATCTCTGAAAATCCCTAACTTCCTTCAAGACTCAGCTAAGGTGTCCCCTTTCCTGACCTCTTTAGTTATCTATCCCCTCTAGCCCCCCACATTATTTTACATGTTCTTCCTATATATTTTATACATACTCATTTCTATACATGTTATTTCTACCAATGGAATATGAGCTTCTTGAGGGCAGGTCATTTTTAATCTACAGTGACTACCAGAATCAATGAATGGATGGATGAGTGAATAAATAAATGGATGGATGGATGGATGGATGGATAGATGGATGAACTCAGAGAGAATGTTAGAATCCCTAACTTAAAGGGACCATAGGGTCCAGTGGCCCAAATCTCTCATTTTACAGGTGACCAGACTGAAGCTGAGAGCAGTTAAGGGATTTGCTCAGAATCACAAAGCTAATTAACATAGGAGGCATAGACATAGGTTGGAACTCACTTCTTCTTGTCCCCAAGGCCAGTGATCTCTCCACTATGTCACCTAGATAGCTGGACTTTCATTTCATTTATAAGATAAATGGCTTGCCCAAGACCCCAGAGCAAAAAAAGAGGTTCAAATGCAGAGATCCTAATACTCAAACTTAAGCTGGTGTTGATTTTGCAGATACTTATGTGCTAGGGTTGAAAAAAAGCGTAGCTAAGTCATCGTCCCTGCCCTCCTGCAGTTTACAACTAGTACATGAAGGTGAAGTATCTTGGATTATAAAATGCAAATTATTAGCCCAAACTGATGCCTTGAAGTATAATTTTTAGGAATCTGATTTGAATATTAAGGCACATGCTGAGATGACCTTTGGATAGTCAACAAATCTTGATCATTCAAATTGTCCCAGCTGTGGGGCTGGGTTCTGTTGTCTCCCTCCTCCATGAACTGCACTTAACTGGGCTGGTCTTCAATCTTGCATTTATTTGTTTTAAATAGTACTTTGAAGGCTGCATGGATTACAGTGACTCAGTAAAAAAAGTACTATAGGTATTATTATACCCATTTTACAGATCAAGACACCAAGGCTCAATGATTTGCCTAGAATCTCACAGCTTCTAAGAGCCAGAGGCAGGATTGGACCCCAGTTTCCTGGACCAGTTGGCTGTAGATTTTTCAGGAGGCTGGGTTTTTACTTTTTAGGCTCTCTTTTCTAAGCTTTCATCTTATCTCTTCAGGTGGAAGCGCTCCATGATTTTGAGGCAGCTAATTCTGATGAGCTTAACCTGAAGCGGGGTGATGTGGTCCTGGTGATCCCAGCAGAAGCAGAGGCTGAGCAGGTAAAGACTGGGCTGAACACATTGGTGCCTTTCCCCAATTTTTCAATCCTCCTCCCGTGATTATGGCTCTTTTCCATCCCTGGATATTTTCTTCCAGGGACTAGATGTCTCCTTGGAGAGTTTATCCGTTTGACCTCTGGATGGCCATGGGCTGGAGTGAGTGAAGGGCCTTGGAAGGTCTCTTTCAATTGAATCCTAAAAAGAGGCTCCTTTTGCTTGGCTTTGGGGGGCTGAAGGGAAAGCAATGGGTAAATGTGACAGAAAGCTGGGTTCCAGCTCCCCCATATAAGCCACTTCCTGCTCATTAAGCCTGTCCAGAAGTAGAAAGGATTGTCTTGGGAAGTAGTAAGTGGTCTCATCACAGGAAGTCTTCCAGTAGAGACTGGATGGCTGCCTTGCAGGAATTCTGCAGAAGAACCCGGTCAGCTATGGACTATTTTGTTGGACCTTAGGGACCCCTTCCAGCTCAGAAATCCTGGGAGTCTATAAAGGACCATTTTGACTTGTGTTTGCTGCTTTAAATGACCATTGGGATTCTTAGTCTCATAGACTTAGCAGCCAAGGGAACCTCAGAGACCATTTAGACCAGTTCCTTCATATGAAAATTGAGGAAACTGAGGCCCCAAGAAATGAAGTGATTTGGCTAATATGTCATGGAGCCAAGATTTGCACCCAAATCCTCTGATTCCAAATAGCCCTCTCTCTTTGCCTCCTTCTGTCTCTTAGAAAAGGAGCTCCTTTGCAAAAGTTTCTTTTGCTTCCTCTTGGAACTGGTTTCTTAATTCTCCAACCTATACTTGTCTCTTACACATTACGATGTTGGCTAATGCTTCTCACATCTTCCCACTATAAGCCAGTCATGAGTATGTATTGACAAGGATCCATTGAAAAATATTTATGCCAGACCTGACTTTTCCTCATTTGAATCCCTTCAAGAAAAATCCTTCACCTTAGCCGCCATCTTCTTTTATTTGTTATTCCCATGAGCATCGGTGGAATTAAATGTGGGCATTTGTGAGAAGAATGGACTTTTTTTTTAAAGAATGGACTTTTATATACTTAGGACAAGGGGCCAGAATGCATCCTCTATCATCTATCTGTTCAAAGTACACATTAGGCCTTTGTATGGATGACATCATAATTTCCAAAAAGGTGTTTTTCTCATCAACTAGAATATTACTAGTTATTTTATTGAGTCTTTTTATTTTCATGCTTCTTTTTCCCATTCTTCAAAATTTGCCAAAGGCTTATATTTCTTGTCTGTTGAGCAGTATCTACTTATATGCACCTAACATCTGGGATGCAAGTAGATGAAGTTTTTTCTGTGCTCTTACTTCTAATGTTCTTGGGCTACATGGGACACAGACTCAGATTAAATCTACTCCCACACTAGGTTAAACTGATTCACGTTCCATTGAGGATTAAAGGAGTATCAATATTGCCCAGGAGATAAACTTCTCCTAACAGGTTCACTTTCATCTTCCACAACCAAATCATCCTCAGCTACACAAAGTCCTGTGAAGCCATAGCCAGAAGTTTTTTCAATAAGCCATACTATAGACTATAAACCAAACTAAACTGTAGAGTTTAGAACATGAAGGGAACATTTGTCCAACACCTTCGATTCTCTTTTATCTAGTCTGTTTCATAGAACTGCCTCTACTTTTTTAATCAAGACCAGAAGTTTTGATAATTGCTGCTTTACAATATACTTTGAAGTCTGGAAGTGCTATTCTTCCTTCATCTCTACTATCTTTTTTTATCATTTCCCTTGATAGAGAGAGAGAGAGAGAGCAAAAGCTTTTCAAAAAGAATTTGGTTATTATTTTATCAAGTTCTATAAAGTATTCCTTTAGTAATATGATTGATAAAGTATAAATATATTAATTAAATTCAACAGTATGGCCATTTTTATTATATTGATACAGCCTAGCCAGGAACACTGAGTATTTCTCTATTTACATTATTAATTATAAGTTAATTACTTATTAATAACTTTGTGATTTAATTTATCCAAGTCTTTTGTATGCTTTGATAGGTTGATCCCCAGATGTGTTATACATTTTGTATTTATTTGGAATGAGATTTCCCTTTCTTTTGCTGCTTTTTGAAATAGTCATTTTTGTAATGGGAAATGTTGATGAAGTTACTCATTGGCTTTGGGTATAGCCAATGTTTACTTAAATGTGTGGTTACTTAAATGCAAGTCCCATGAGAGCAGGGACAGCTGTGTTTTCTCAACCTAGTTCAGGGCTTGGCTCATAAAAGGAGCTTTTAAAATGTTGGATTGATGTGTTCATATAAAACTACTACATACATACAAGGGAGTCTTCTTTTTCTTCCTCCTCTTCATCATCATCATCATCACCATCCTTCTCCACGTGCAATGGAGAGAGCCCTGACTGAAGTCATGGAGATGAGTTCAAATTGTCCTCTGATGCTTACTTAACCTCCTGGATTATAGGATATAGGATAAAGTGAAGGGCCTGGACTAACTAGCTGCTGGGGTTCCTTCCATGGCTAGATCTCTTGCTCCCCACCAATTTTCAGCACAATGATCCTGAGAAGCTTGTCCTTTCCCTTGCAGGATGCAGGCTGGCTCATAGGCGTGAAGGAATCAGACTGGCTTCAGTACAGAGACCTGGACACCTACAAAGGCCTCTTCCCAGAGAACTTCACCCACCGCCTGGATTAGTCACCCCTTCTCCCCAGCCTTCTGGGGGCGAGGTGAAGCTGCTCTGTAGAGAGCTTGATCAATGGCTTTCCAAACCGATGGGAAAACAAGGAGCCCACTTGGGTAGCTCCACCGCTAACGCTTTACAGACTGGTGTCCGGCAAAGCCGGGGGAGACATATTCAAGGAGCATGTGTTGAAAAAAAAAGTTAAATTAAGTAAAATTTTAAAAAGTCGAGTGAGCTCCTCCGAAGCAGCCAAGGAGGCCGTCCTCCTTTGTTCTTCTGTTTGTGACAACGGGTTTGTTTGTGCTTTCTCTGAGCTATGGTGAATCCTGTACTTGATCCCTTCCCCATAAAGTCTCAATTAGCTTCCTCAAGACCAGAACCTTAATTTCTCTGCACTAAGTGTATTGTATTGAGCTGCTGTGCTGCGGAAGGTTTGGTAAATTATCCCATGGTGAGACACAGTCCTTCTCTTTTCCTCCCCTGAACTCTTTCCCCTTTCTTTTTTTCACTCTATCTTTTTCTCTCTCTTTCCTTTCTTTCTCTCCCCATTCTCTTTTTCTCTCTCTCTTTCTCTCTCCTCTCTTTCTCTCTCTCTGCATCTCAATTCTTTCCTCTCTGTCTCTCCTCTCCCTTTCTGTCTCCATCTCTCTGTCTCTTTCTCTCTGTGTGTATATCTGTCTCTGTCTCTCTTCCTCCCTCCTTTCCTCTCTCCCTCTCCCTTCCTTCCTCCCTCCTTTTCCCTCTTTCTCTCTCTCCCCCTCCTTCTCCTCTGTCTCTCTTTTGCTCTGGGTTGTCTTTATTTAAATCTTAACTGCTGCAAACATTTTCGATGTTCTTTTCTGCCATATCTCTCTATCTCATATATCTCCAAGCCCACTAAGCCCTCCAGTGCAGCCAGAGATCGCAGGCCCTCTGTGCACACTTGCAGCCCCATAGGCATCCCTGCCTCCTTATCCAGCCTCTCCTTCAGTTCTGTATCTCGGTGTGTCACGGGGACATGTATTGCTCTTTTCCTGTCTGGCATTATGGTCCATGGCTTTGTTTCCTGAGCAAAACCAGCAGCCCTGTTGCCAAAGCATGGGACGGCGTCTCTGTGTGTGCATAATGTGCACTTTTCACAGTGAGGTGATGAACAGTGATTTCAAAGCTGCAAAAGATTCTGACAGCAGTGACTTCTGTCGCTGAGAATGAGTGAATCTTGGTTAAACGTGTAAAATGTTCCCCATCACTAATGTGACGTTAAAGAGTATACTTTTGTAAGAGATTGGCTGAAAGAGGGGGGAAAGAACCTATCCCCAAACACACCTCCATGAAAAAGAAATCTCCCATTTACTTTCACTCCTTATATTTATGCAGCTCGCCTTCACAGATCCTTTAAAAAAAAAACATCAATGATATATCGTGTATCCAGAAGTCATCTGTAACAATTACGTTTTCCAGTGTTGTGTCATTCCAAATAAACCTTTGATCCTCCACACATGGGCTGAGTTCCTCTTGAGGAGCGGTGTTTCTGGAAGTTTGGTTCGGTCTGGGAGTCAGAGTATGGGAAAAATGGAAAGTTTCCATTTTGCAGATTGGGATTTGGAGAGGTTAAGGGACATACCCAGGGTAATATGTGTCTGACTGCAGATCTAGACTTGCTCAGAGTTAGTGGGAGAGCACCAGAATTGCCTTTCAGGACAGGATTCTCCAAAGTGGGGGACAGAGGAAAGGGTAGGAGGGGGGTGAATTTGGAATCAGAGGACCTGGCTCAGATCCTGCTTCTGTGACCTTAGACACAATTTCCTTATCTGCCAAATGAGAAGGTTGGAGTAGATGGCCTCTTAGGTCCCTTCCAGCCTTAGGAGTTGGTAAACATGAGAAACAGAGGGCTTTTAATTCTGCTCCCTGAGGCGCACAGCAGAAAAATGAAAGCCCAGAGCGGTTTTTGGTTGGCAGATATCTAGGCCTTCTCTCTCCTTCCTGACTAACGACCCTTAAGAGCAGTGAGATGACAGCCCCTGAGGAAGGGTCCTGTCCACTAGTGAGCCCCAAGTCTGGATACTATTGGCAAATCCAGGTTTACTGCCTTCATAATCAGCAATTCCTTTTCACAGCAGCCTCACTCAGGGCCATATTTCTTCCTGGCATTTTTATGTCACTGTGACTGTAGATGAATAGATCAAAGAAATAGGAAAGTCAGTTAGGGGGTCCATTGTCTGCAGGAGATAATTCTTCACCCAAGCAAAGGGACTTTTTGGTGATTGAGTATGTATTAATCTCCCAGCACTCTCTCCAGGATATATGGTGACCAAGGCTCTGTATTTGCCACATGTTTGCTTTGTATATGTTCCTGATTCATGGTTAGAACTCTCCCGTGCAAAGCTACTGACTCCCATACTTTATGGAGCTCAAGGAAATAGTTATTATTAGGATCAATTTTTTTTCCTAGAACTAATTTATGATAGAGCTATGGCATCACATATGGGATAATAATATGGCACACATAACAACATAATTTCTTCTGCATAAAATGGAATTAAGAAAGATTTAGGATTCAAAGTAATTCCTCCGCTTTTTGGCAATGCCCTGTGAATCTTAAAAACCAGTATTGAAAAATTAGCCAGGGGAAAGTGGAGCCAAATTGGCAGAGCAAAAGCAAAAGCAGGGACTTACCTGAGCTCTCCACCAAAATACCCCCAAATACCTTTGTGTAGTGACTATAAAATTCTAAAGCGTCAGGAAAAGATGAAATGAAAAACTTTTCTAGCCCAAGATGACTTAGAAGGTTGGCAAGAAAGATCTGTTGCCCCAGGGTGAGAGTGAAGTGCAATCCAGCACAGGTTACGCCAGCCTAGATCTGGCCCCAGCAAATCAGGAGCAGGTATCCAGGTGACTTGATCAGTGGCAGCTGTGGTAGTTTCCAGCCTTCTCAGTCCACAGATATGACTGCTGGTCAAAAGGAAATTGATGGGAGTCCCTTTGCTGGCACCAAGGGCTTATACTTGGATCTAGGTCATATACCTGGGTCTTAGTCCCAGTGCAAGGAGGAACACAAGCGTATCAAGTGGAGCAGTGGAGTAGGGACCCTAGTCATAATTTCATGATTGAAAAGAGTGCTCAGGGGCAGATAGGCGGCGCAGTGGTTAGAGCACCAGCCCTGAAGTCAGGAGGACCTGAGTTCAAATCTGGTCTCAGACACTTCCTAGCTGTGTGACCCTGGGCAAGTCACTTAACCCCAATTGCCTCGGCAAAAATCAAAAAAAAAGAAAAAAGAAAGAAAAGAAAAGAAAAAGAAAGAAAAGAGTTCTCATAGTCACTCATAAAGCAGTGTGCATTACAGGAGAATAGTGAACATACCTCTCCTTAGATCATACCACCTTTAAAGGACCAAAAACTTACAGGTCCCCAGAATTACCTCTGAAAATAGCTGCAGAAAAAAAAATGAACTTGGGACAGTGGTCCCTCCACTTGGGAAGCAGAGCCCCACTTTAGCATAGAGGTAAAAGCCAAGAAATAAGCAAACAAAATATCTGATCACAGAAAGTCACAAGAAAGATCAAACCAAGCATTCAGAAGACAACAAAGTCAAAACTCCTTCATCCAAAGCCTCAAAGAAAAATATGAATTGATCTCAGGCTAGAGAAAAGCTCCAAAAACAATTTTAAAATCAGGTAAGAGAGATAGAGGAAAAATTAGGAAGGGAAATGAGAGTGAGGCAAGACAAATCATGAAAAAAAGTCAAAAGTTTGGTAAAGAGGCACAAAAAAATACTGAAGCAAACTATGCCCAAAGGACTATCAAAGTGAGCATTCCCTTTCTCTACTGGGGCTATATCCCAAAGAGATCATGAAAAAGGGAAAAGGACCCACGTGTGCAAAAATGTTTGCGGCAGCCCTTTTTGTAGTGACAAGGAACTGGAAATTGAATGGATGCCCATTGGTTGGAGAATGTTTGAATAAGTTATGGAATATGAATGTTATGGAATATTATTGTTCTATAAGAAATGATGAGCAGGATGATTTTAGAGAATCCTGGAGAGACTTACATGAACTGATGCTAAGTGAGGTGAGACAAACTAGGAGAACATTGTACACAGTAGCAAGATTATTTGATGATCAAGGATGGACTTGGCTCTTTTCTATAATGAGATGATTCAAAGCAATTCCAATAGACAGACTTGTGATAGAAAGTACCAAGGGCATCCAGAAAGAGAATGGACACTGAATGTGGTTCAAAACATTATTTTCACCCTTTTTTGGTTATTATTGTTGTTGTTTGCTTGTTGTTTTCTTTCTCATATTTTTCCTATTTTGATCTGATTTTTCTTGCATGGCATGACAGATATGAAAATATGTTTAGAAGAAGTGCACATGTTTAACCTATGTCAGATTGCTTGCTGTCTTCAGGATAGAGGAGGGAGGAAGAAAGGGAGAAAATTTTGGAAGACAAGGCTTTGTAAAGACAAATGTTAAAAACTATCTTTGCATGTATTTGGAAAAATAAAATTGCTATTAGGAAAAATACTGAAGAAAATAACATCTTAGGTTAAATAAAAGTGGTACAATCCAAAGAAGAGAAGAATGTCTTGAGAAGCAGACTTGGCCAAATGGAAAAGGTTGTACCAAAGCTCACTGAAGAGAATAATCCCTTAAAAGTTAGGATTAGGCAAATTGAAGCTAATGACTTTATGAAGCATCAAGAGACAATCAAACAAAATTTTTTAAAAATGAAAAAATAGAAGAAAATATGAAATATCTCATTGAAAAAACTGATGTAGAAAATAGATCCAGGAGAGATCATTTTAAAATTATTGGACTACCTGTAAGTCATGATCAAAAGAAGAGTCCAGATATCATTTTCCAAGAAATTATTAGGGGAAACTGCCCTGATATTCTAGAACCAGGGTATTAAATAAAAATTGAAATAATCCTCCAATCACCTCCTGAAATGAAATGCCCAGGAATATTATAGCCAAACCCCAGATCAAGGAGAGAATATTGAAAGAAACCAAAAAGAAACAATTCAAGTTTGTAGAGCCAGAGTCAGGAAAACAGAAAATTTAGAAGCTTTCACATGAAAGCATCAGCTATCTTGTAATATGCTATTCTAGAGGGCAAAAGAGCAAAGAGTACAACCAAGGATTACCTACTCAACAAAACTGAGTATAATCCTTCAGGAGGAAAAATACACACTCAATGAAATAGAGGGCTTTCAAGCATTCCCAATGAAAAGACCAGAGCTGAATAAAAATTATGACTTTCAAATATAAGATCAAAAATAAGCATAAAAAGATAAACAGGAAAGCAAAATCATAAGGGATTTGATAAGGTTGAACTGTTTATGTTCTTACCTGAGAAAATGATGTTTATAACTTCCAAAAACTTTCTCATTCAGGCAGTTAGAAGGAATATACATAGACAAAAAGTAGTAGAACTATGCCCAAAGGGCAATAAAACTATGCCCTTTGATCAAGCAATATGACTTCTAGGTCTGGATCCCAAATAAATAAAAAACAAAAAGGAAAAGGATCTATGCATACAAAAATATTTATAACAACTCTTTTAGTGGAGGCAAAAAAATGGAAATTAAGTAAATGTCCATTAGTTGGGGAAATGACTGAACAAGTTGTTGTATATGATTGTGATGGAATACTACTGTGCTTTAAGAAATAAGGAATGGGATACTCTCAGAAAAACTTGGAAAGATTTACATGAAATGATGCAAAGTGAAATGAGCAGGGCCAGGAGAATGGTGTACACAGTAACAGCGATATTATATGACGATCTTTTAAAATGAATTGCTTAGCTATTCTCAGCAATACAATGATCCAAGACAATTCTGTAGGACTTATGATGAAAGATGCTGTACATTTCCAGAAAAAGAACAGATAGAGCCTAAATGAATTTGAAATTCAGAATTTGAAAAAAAACATCCAAATAGACTTATGTCCTCATCAAAATGACAACAGGCAAAAAAAGAATGTTCCTTCCAATGTTATTCATGCAACTCAACAATTGTGAATTGCCCTCGCTATGACTCTGGTCTGTGGCCTCCCACAATTCACCATAGATAATCCATCCAATGTGCTAAGGAAGTAACCTTTCTTATTAATATTGTGAGAATACTGATGAAATATATAGGTTCCTTCTCACCATGTGACCAGCCCATCTTCTTTTTTTACTTTTTGCCCTTTGTTCCATCTTTCCTTATTATCCCAGGTTTACAGCCCACACCATCCATTGCCTAAAGAATATTTTCTGAATCACAGCCACAAAACACAAGGAGGATATTTGCCTTAAATAGGTAGATCTTGGCTAAAGGGAGAAGTCTGAGTCATTAAAAGAGTTTTGTAGTTTTTTGTTTTTTAAAACAATACAGCTATTCTGTTTAACTCTGAACTCAGCTCCTTCTCAGGTCA
The DNA here is from genome assembly GCA_023553655.1 of Myrmecobius fasciatus. NCBI lineage: Eukaryota > Metazoa > Chordata > Mammalia > Dasyuromorphia > Myrmecobiidae > Myrmecobius > Myrmecobius fasciatus. The sequence goes on from JAJPUD010001273.1 coordinate 364,034, forward strand.
AATTAAGCCAGCAATTATTTATCAAATTGGTACAATGTTCCAAGCACTATTTTAAGAGCTGGAAATATAAATACAAGCTTATATTCTTGACAAGCTTATATTCTAGTAAGAGAAGCCAACACAGCTGTCATATCAATATAAACACACAAAGATACATACAAACTCATACATGTATATGTAGATATAAAGCTATAACCCTACTTCAGGAAAGAGAAAAGTATCTCTTTTTTTAATTGTTTTATATAATTATGGATTATATATATATATATGTATATGAAGCATTGTGTGTACCTTCACAAGGTAAGAGAGGTTTCAAAATAAAGAAGTATCAACTTAGATGGTGCTTATTATCAGAAAATTTATCCATTTTCCTGAATTATTTTATATATTAATATTTCAGGCTACATATATGTATCTATATCTATAGATACACATTCATACATACACTTTCATACACAATCAGATCTGTTGTAACATGACATGCATTTCCAAAACTCAAAACTTTTATCAGTGAGACACAGTGAGACACAGACAAAAAAACAAAAACCTATTAAAAATAGTAGGTTGGTTTTATACCTGTTAAATAATTAAGATAAATAAAGATAAATAGTGGTGATATCTGTGACCTCTGGATGCTTCTCTGCCTGGACTTTGGTTCGCAGGCATCCCTGGGTTGGCAAAGCCAGTAACTAAGGCCAATGATGGATGGATGTGAGTGGGAAGTTGCCCATGGCTTTTACTGAAGCAGAAGATACACAACAAATGTGGCATTTTACCTGATATTTGTTTATGGAAGTAGGTGTCAGAAAGATTGGAGTTGTGTGTTATCATGCAGAAATAAAGCTTTCTACTTTCTTAATTTTTCTTACAGAGGAAACTACACATAAACAAACATTTCTTATTATGCTCAAATTTCCCCCAACATCAATTGCTTCAAACAAACTTGTATTTTCTAAATGAATGTTGTAGCTGAACTAACTATATGTAACCTCGACAACATATATGCACATACATGTTTATATATCTTGATATGGATAGCTATAAATATATATTATATATATATATATATATATATATATAGAGAGAGAGAGAGAGAAAGAAAGAGAGAGAGAGAGAGAGAGATAATGTCAGCTAGGTGGTGCAGTGAATAGAGGGGTGGGCCTGGAGTCAGGACTCAGGAAGATCAGAGTATCTAAGACACTTACTAGTTTAAATCTTAAATTCTAAGAATCTTACATACTTAATAGCGGTAGTTCCCTGTTTGCCTCAATTTCCTCATCTGTAAAATGAGGTGGAGGAAAACATGGCAAACCAGGATCTTTGCCAAGAAAACCTAAAAATAGGTCATATATGTGCACATATAGCCATAGGTAGATTTAGGCATTTATGCATGTGTATGGGTGAGAAATGAGCACTAAGATTTGATCAGAAAAAAAAGATGGTCTTTTCATCTGGTAAAAACCTTCTTTGGAATAATTCATGTGCTCCAATAAATTCTTCTCAATGTCAAGGCAAAGTGAGGAAGACCCTCCACATGTTGAGTTCCTCCTTCCACCTCATGAAGAATTTATATGAGATGTTAACCCAGAACTGTCCAAGGTAGACAAATAGGGAAGAACTGCAATCTGTTACTGGGAAGCCCATTCACATGAGGAAGATTAATTTATTTGAATATCTGAGTAGTCAAATAGAAAGATGGAATGGGATCAGCTTCTGATTATATTGAACGAGATCTCTAAAGGTCTCCACTACCATTTTCCCTCTCTTGGCTGTTTCTATAAGACTATATACGATCTCCTCCTCCTCTAAGTACAGCTAAGGACAGGTTCTGGGTCTCCAAGCCAGCAATCCCCACTGCCCAAGGTCTATGTTGGCAAACTAACAATGCTTTTTCCCTTCAAAACTTAGGAAATGCCATCTGATTTCTGACTCCCCCTCTCTACACTCTGAAGAAATACAATGAGTTGCTGTCTTCAGACAAATGGCTTAGTGTTGTGTCACAACCCATGAAATTTTACAGCCAGTGTCCTTATACTCTGCCCTCTCTCCTGCTAAACCCTAACTCACTTAATTCAAGACAATGGACCATCTAGATTGAGAGCTGGAAGTGTCTGAAAATTCACAGCCTCCTCTTTCATTTTAAAAGGAAGGAACTGTGGCTAATAGAGGTGAAATGGTCTGCTCAGCATCCAGGATTTGCTGAAGCAGACGCAGCCCACAGGCTGCATTATCACATGCTTAGTTACCCATAGTCCCTAGCAGCTCAGCATTTTCAAACAGTCATTTAGAGTATTGTTTGCCAACGCATTATATGGGGCAGGTTGAAGTCCACCTTGCTAAACTGGGATGGCCCTGTTACCATGATTTCATCTCAAACCAACACTTCAAGCCCCACGTACTCTGAAAGCTTAAGTTGGTAGAAAGAGAATGAAGAGTTTGAGTTTTCTTATGGGTTCCCCAGATTCCAGAACAACCCCAAGGCCCTCTCTGAGTTTCTGCAAAAGAAGAGGCTAGTAGGAAAACTTATGTATTTGAGAGGATGAGAACTGGACAAATACAAGGTAACTAGAACTGGTCACATGCCACCTGTGTGAGACATTCAACAGATCACAAAAGGGATTGTGCAGGTTCCCTCTCAACCCTCACCCATGCTCCCAAGGCTTGAAATTGATGGGATCTGAGTTAAGGGGTGGCAGGAGAAGAGATGCACCATACATCCTATTCAGGCACATCTCCTGTGCCTGACCACAGGGTAATCTTTGCTTAAAGTTCTGCCCGATTCAGAGTATACCCTAATATCTGACCAATATGGAAACCAGCCAATTGCCAAACACTTATTAAGTGCCTCACCTCCATTTCTGTATCCATTGGATGTAGCCAGCCAGTAAAGTAAGTGACAATAAATATCCCTGCATATTACAAACAAGTCACCAAGGGTGGCTCTGAGGTTACACCTGCCTTGTGGGATTGTGGTCAGGCTCAGATGAGATCATGTCTCTGTAGTGTTTTGGAAAATGATGTGCTGGAGTGTAAGATACCTGTGTCTACATGAGAGTTGGGGTCCTAGATGTATAGACAAAGCTTGTGGGTAGTGGACATAGATATGATCTGAGCCCTCCACTCTATAAGGGAGGAGAGCCAAGAACTGTTTTTGAACCATAGGTACACTAGGTAGGAGGGCCCTGGGAGCACTTCAGAGACTGGGTACTCTTTGTTCCCATAAAATCTCTCTGATCTAGGTGTCTATGGAGTAGAGGTTGAACCTCAGTTTAGAAAGAAAACCGCTAATACTCGGCATTTGTGACACAAACTTAATAAGTCTCTTATCAGGGATATGACGTTCTCTCCAGCAATCAAGAAACAAATCCTACCATATATGTTTCTTCTCCTCCTTCCCTCCTTCCTTCCTTCCTTCTTCTTCCTCCTTTTCCTTCACCTCCTCCTCCTCCTCCTTTTTCTCTTCCTCCTTCTCCTCCTCCTCCTCCTCCTCTTCTTCCTCTTCCTCCTGCAGTAGCAACAGCTACTCCTTCCTCTTCTTTTTTTTCTTCTCATTATTATTATTTAATCATTTCCAGTCATACCTGACTCTTTGTGACCCCATATGGAGTTTCCTTGGCAAGGATACTTGAGTACTTTGCTATTTCTTCTTCTGCTCATTTTACAGATGAGAAAACTGAAGCAAACTGGGTTAAGTGACTTGCTTAAGAACCACAACTACTCAGTGTCTGAGGCCTGATATGAATTCAGCAAGACGAGATTAGGACTCCAGGCCTGCACTGCAGCACCACCTGGCTGCCACAGCAGGCAAACAAGTATGGATGGAAGGAAGCCTGCTTGCGATGGAGAGAGCCACTATTTCCACAGACATTATCATGGCCTATTGATAGGTGTCTTGATGCACTGGCTAGAGAGCCAGTCTCCAAGCCAAGAAGACAAGGTGCAAGTTCCACCTCTAATATTGCCCATCTTTCCATTCACCTCTTTGGACTTCATCTGTAAATGAGAAGAAGAATTGTTTATGCTCTCCTCGCCTCTCAAAATAGTTGTGAAGAACGTACTTTGTAAATCTTAGTTCATAGGCCAGGGAAATGCCCGTTATTCATGTAATTTCTTGGGTGTTTGAAAGATGTGGGACGGGACTGTGTGACCCTGGGCAAGTCACTTAACCTCAATTGCCTCAGCAAAAAGCAAAAAAAAAAAGATAGATGTGGGAGAAAAATATGAGCTTCTGAGCCTCTCAGTGTAAGCCAGACTCTCCATTCTAATCAGCCTCTGGTGGAGAATGGACAGAATTTCAGAAGTAAGCAAACAGAAAAGAGGTGTTGAAATGTGGCCTGTGAATTCCCTTGCCTCTGAATGGGTTCATGTATTCAGCCTTGCGCCAGAGACAGATCTAAAGAGAAAGAAGACCCTATCTCTACCCTGAGGGAATTTTTAATGGAGGAGAAAAAAGACATGCATTTCAATAACTTTAATATGACATAAAAAGAGATGACTGGCCCACAAGGGAGGTACCCAAAAATACCAGGAGAGGGCAGAAGCAGCCAGATCCTTCTGGCAAGGGAAAGATCTTTCCTTCCTCCTTCCTTCCTTCCTTCCTTCCTTCCTTCCTTCCTTCTTTCCTTCCTTCCTTCCTTCCTTCCTTCCTTCCTTCCTTCTTTCTTTCTTTCCTTCCTTCCTCTCTTCCTCCCTTCCTTCCTTTCTTTCTCTCTTCCTCCCTTTCTTCTTTCCTTCCTTCCTTCCTCTCTTTTTCCCTTCCTTCTTCCCTTCCTTCTTCTCTTCTTTCCTTCCTTCCTCTCTTCTTTCCTTCCTTCCTCCCTTCCTCCCTTCCTCCCTCCCTCGCTCCTTCCTTCCTTCCTTCCTCCCTCCCTTCCTTCCTTCCTTCCTTCCTTCCTTCCTTCCTTCCTTCCTTCCTTCCTTCCTCCCTCCCTTCCTTCCTTCCTTCCTTCCTTCCTTCCTTCCTTCCTTCCTTGCTTCCTTGCTTCCTTCCTTCCTTCCTTCCTTCCTTCCTTCCTTCCTTCCTTCCTTCCTTTTTTCCTCCCTCAATATATTGGAGTTCACAGACTATATTGAAATCCAAAGTGCTGTGATTCTCATTCATCTGCTCTACTACTTGGTCCATACACATTTAGTATCATCACTACTTCATTGTTTATGGTACCTTTTATCAAGATGTACTTTCCTTCCTTATCTTTCTTAATAAGATCTATTTTTACTTTCACTGTAGCTGAGATCATAGTTGCTACTCCTGCTTTTTTTTAACTTCAGCTGAAGCATAATAAATTCTGTTTCAGTCTTTACCTTTACTCTGTATGTGTCTCTTTGTGTCAAATGTGTTTCTTGTAAACAACATATTGTAGGATTCTGTTTTTTTTAATTCACTCTGCTATTTACTTCCCTTTTACGGAAGAGTTCATCTAATTCACAATCACAGATGTAATTACCACCTCTGTATTTCCCTCCATCCTATTTTCTCCCCTGTATATACTTTTTGTTCTCTCTTTCCTCATTGTCCTTAGTTGCTGTGATTCACATTGGCCAACAAAAGATTCTAGATCAAGCCCATTTGGTCTTTGTTTTATCTTTGTCTGGTTTAGATATTAGGTTTATAATTTGCTCATAAAAGAATACTGGTAGATTGATCTCTTTCTCAATTAAGAAAATAATTTGTGAAGCTAGAGTACTAAATTTTATTTAAAAGTTTGATGGAATTCTCCTGTGAAACCATTAGGATCAGGAGTTGTTTTTTTTTTTTACCTTTGTAGTTCCTGTACAACTTGAGCTGTTTCCTTTTCTGAGACCAGGTTACTTAAAATCTATATCTGATCTTATGATAGTTTGGGTAATTTATATGTTTGAGGGTATTCCTCTATCTTTTTGTATTTTCAGTTTTGTTAGTATATTATTATGCATGATATGTTTTGTATATTCTTACTATTTTTTCTGATTTTGTGTGATTTCACCTTTCTCATATACTATTTTATTGATTTTGTGCTCTTCTTTTTAATCAGATTAGTTGAGTTGATCAATTAGTTTTAGTTTTATTTCATTTCTATAGGATGTTTGTTTATAATTTTTTTCATTTCTCTATTAATTTTTCATTCTCTCCTTTTGTGACTATTTTAGGCTTGTCAATATGTTGGTTTTCTAATTTCTAACCCATTTTCATTTTATTAATTTTTTTTTAATTTTGGTAATGCTTGCTTTTGAGGATATGATTTCTCCCCATGGCCTCCTTTAGCTACATCTCAGAAATTTTATGCTATATCTTAATTGTCATTTTCTTTTAAATTGTTATTGTTTATATGACTTGTCCTTTAATGCACTCATTATTTAAGATTTCACTGTAAAGGCTTTAATTGAAAATGCATTTTTTGTTTGTGATCCCTGTTGCTATTTATTGAGTTTTGATTTATAAAGTATTAACTATTTTTGCCTTTATACATTTTTTCAATATCTCAGTGCTCTAGAACATGGTTAATTTTTCTAAAAGTTTCATGTGGCACTGAAATATATGTATGTTATTCTGCTGTACTATTTAGAAAGCACTTTAGTTTCTCCAACAATTTGTTCGGTTCCATATTTTCCCTTTTGTTTATTTTCCTTTTGGACTCATCCAAAACTGAGAAAGGGATATTGAAGTCCGTTTTCATCATTGGGTTACTATCTCTTTGTCTTTAAACTTGTTTCTTTTACGAATTTGGATGCTAAGGCATTTAAGTTTATATGGTTTTTGTTGTGTATAGTTCCTTTCAGCACAATATAGTTTCCTTATTTATCACTTTTTTTCAATTTTTGTTTTTGCTTTTTCAGATAGTATAATTTCAAATCCTGATCTTTTTAAAAAATTCTCTTAATATAAAGTATTTTCCCATTCCCTTGTTTTATTTTGCATATATTTTATTTTTTAAATGTGTTTCTTATAAGCAACAAATTATAGAGCTTTGTTTACATTATTCAATTTGTCATTTTTTTATTTTATTGGATTGCTTAACATATTCATATCTGAAATTATAAGCTAATTTTATATCTTCTTTCCTTTGTCTTTAATGTTGAGGGTTTTTTCAAGGTATGATTTTCTCTCATTTTGCTGTAAACATAGTACCTTCAATCTTTTTTTTTAAGTTGGCAGAGACCCTCCCAGCTCATATCTCTGATTGTGCAACCACTACTGAGTTCCACACCCTCCCCCTGGTTACTTTCTTTTTTCTCCCATGTTTGTCTCAAAATCTCTTCCTTATGTTCATACTCTCCCACTCCCTGGGTGCCAGTTGTTCCCTGGGGTTTCAAGTGCCCTAATCCAATATAAGACAAATAGACTTTGCAAGCACCAAATTCTCCAGACCATTTCTATTGTAAGGTCCCCATTTACAGAGGTCATCTCTCTTTACCTATAAGAACATTCATCAATGTAATATCCTCCCACTACAAAAGTAAGAACTCCTTCCTTTTTTCTCCCCATTTTAATTCTTCCTTCTTCCTCTTCCTCTATTCCCCTGTAAGTTTTTTTCTGAGACCAAAGAGGTCTTCTTGCCCTCATGAATAGATCTTGATTTGACCCCAGAACATCACTCCATTCCTTCTTCTTCTGCTTTATGTACTCACCCATGTTGTAATGGATCCCTCTAAAAAATCCCACTGATTCACTTGTAGCTTCTGTATCCAGTTTGCTGCTGTCACTCTGTCGCTGTTGTTCTTATCTATTGAATTTATTATAATTCCTTCATTTCTCTTCTTCAAAATAACCTCTTAGTTGTATTTTTCTTACTAAAACCATTTCAATTTCTTTGTTATTTTTGAATATCTATCTTCTTTCCTGTGTGCTTCAGATTTGTGGGAGAGATCACCCTCAGTTGTGTCCTTAGATTTCCTGCTCTTCAGAACACATTATTCCATTCCCACCTATCTTTTCTGGTGAGTGCAGAATATTCTTGCATTATTCAAATCCCCTTTTGCTTGTATTTAAAAGTCTTTCTTCTGACTACTTAGAGAATTTGTAGTTTAGTTTCTGAACTGAAATCTTTGGATTTCTTTCATTATAGTGTTAAAGTTTTTGCCTTGTTATGATCTTCTGGGAGATATATGGTTCTTAAATTATCTCTAAATCAAAATATTTTGCTTACAAAGCGAGCCTATTTTCTTTTAATGTTATTATTTTGCTTTTCTTCTTCTAAATTGGCCTTCATTTCCAATCTTTGGTATTTTGGTGAGATTCTTTCACAAATTTAATTTTTTTTCTATTATGCTCATTATTTTTACTGTCCAGGTCATAAATTCTGTTCTCATCATTCTCATTTCTCTTTTGTACCATTCAGGAAGTGAATTGTGGTTCCATGTCCTTCTCAATATCCACAGAATCCTCTGGTTCACCAAGTGTTGGATTATTTTTCTTTATCTTGCAATATTTGTTCATAGATGAACTCATGTGCTAGATTGGAAGCCATATTTCCTTCAGCAGAGACTTATGTTTATCTGTTTACGTTCAAAATCTTTGAGTTTCCTCTTCCTGAAATCTCTGGTAATTTCAGTCTGGGAAGGGCACCCACAGCCTCTGTCTGAGAAACCAGTGTTGATGCTTCAGTCCTGGAGGGCTTTTATGAGATGTGGCTCGGAGTTTTGAGGTGAGTAAATTAGACGTCAGTGGCCGGACCCTTCCTGTGTCTGTGAGGGCCCTGGAAATGTTAATGCTTGAAAATAAATGAGGACTTGAGCTCCTGGGGAAGAATCTCAGATTCCTCTCTCCTCTAGAGATTGCTTACTAGATACCCACACACACACACACACACACACACACACACACATACACACACACACTTATTCACTCACACATATTCTCACGTACACTACACTCTCACTCACTCTCACACACATGTATACTCATATACACTCTATACTCACACACACTCACACATAATACTCACACACACTCACACATAATACTCACACATTCTACACTCACATGTACTCTCTCACACACACATGCACTCACATACATACATACACACACACTCACACTCAGTCACATACTCATACATATACTCATATACACTCTACACTGATGCATACTCACACATATTCTCCCTCCCTCTTTCTTTCTCTCCCTTTCTCTCTCCTTTCCTCCCTTCTTCCCTCTTTCTCTCTCTCTCTCTCTCTCTCTCTCTCTCTCTCTCTCTCT
>JAJPUD010001273.1:373308-392980 GCA_023553655.1 Myrmecobius fasciatus
TCTCTCTCTCTCTCTCTCTCTCTCTCTCTTTCTCTCTCTCTCTCTCTCTCTCTCTGTCTCTGTCTCTCTGTCTCTCTCTGTCTCTCTGTCTCTGTCTCTGTCTCTCTGTCTCTCTCTCTCTCTGTCTCTCTCTCTCTCTGTCTCTGTCTCTGTCTCTCTCTCTCTCTCTCTCTCTCTCTCTCTCTCTCTCTCTCTCTCTCTCTCTCACACACACACATCAGGCAGTGCTCCCTTCCCATCACCTTTAGGAAAAATATTGTTGCTTCCTCCTAGTAGGGATTACTCAGAGTTTATTCTGCTTAAGCGTCATATGATTTAGTGAGCAGGCCATCAGTGTGATAAAGACCTAAGTTCAAGGTCCATCTCTGCCACACACTCCTGGGTGAGCCTGAGTAGGTCACTTACCTCCTCAATACTCCAGACACCCTCTAAGGCTCCAACCCATTAGGCAGGAGCTGATGTACATTCATAAAAGGAATTTCTCACTGGGAGTTCCCCTCAACAATGAAACTACAGGTCCCATGTCCTCTTTCCCAACTATGTGCACTACCTGGTATCTAGTAGGTGCTTAATAAATGCTTATTGAATTTAAAGCATTGTGCTAGGATCCAGAGATCCAAAGAATGAAACAGCCCATGCTCTGAAGAAGATGGCCTTTTGTTGAAAGGATACAACATATATAGCAAAGTTTCAGTTCAGAAAAACAGAAAAAATCATTTTTCATTCATCTGTGCATGTATGGTAACCCTCCTGGGCCAACTAGAACAAGGCTGTTTGAGACCAGGGCCTGTGTCATTTTTATCTTTGTGCCTGACACAGTGTCTGCACATAATAGACACCTAATAAATGGTCTTCGATTGATTGATTTGTATCCCTGTCCCCCAAAAGTGGCTGCTCCTAGAAGGTGGGACATCTTATCTCCCCATAATGAGAGTGCATGTGGACCTTGGCATGGGGATACTGAACAAGCAGAGGGACAGTGGGCCTCCCCACCAAGGCAGCACCTGCAGCCAGCCCCCACTGTGGGCTCTCTGAAGATTCCCCATCGTCACACACAAGCACCTCCCTCGGCCCCACTTTAGAAAAAGGGAACTCCAGGAAAAGAGCAAGTGCCTGGTTTGCTGCAGCTCCCCATCCACCTTCTCCAGGGACTTTCCTTTTATTCCTTCTCATCCAAAGGCCACAGCCTAAGAAGCACAGAGATGTCTGGGTACCTCATCCTCTTCTTAGCAGCTGCTCTGGTTCCCGGTAAGTTGTCTGCCCTGCTGCTCTGAGAAGTCTGGGAAGAGCAGCCCCTGGCTTCTTGCTCACCCCCAACTTCTTTCTGCTCTCCCTGTAGCTGGCCAGACTTCCATCATCCTGGAACAGAAGGTTATCTCCATAACTCAGAACACAGAAAAAACTGTATCCTTGATCTGTGAGATTTCCAGTCCAACGTTCGATAATATCCACTGGTACCGTTACCAGGAGGGGAGAGCTCCGGAACGCCTGCTCCGCTATTCCATGAAGAAGTCTGAGTCCGTACTGGATCCGGGATTCAGCTCCGAAAAGGTCAAGGCTTATAAGGGGAAGGACAACAGCTGCAGACTGGTACTGAGTAATCTAAAAGTGAGTGACTCTGGGATGTATCACTGTGCCATCTGGAACGGACCACAGCAGCACAAGTCTCCCCAACTCCTGAACAAAACATGATACATGGAGTAGCTGAGGTTTCTACCCGGGAAGCAAGCTTTATTTCAGGAGAGACTGGACACCACCAAGCCTTCAATTGGACTGAGACAACCACTAAGCCCCAGAAATGTCCCCAAGTCCAGGAACTTGGGTCAAGTCTTTCAGAGGTCAGTAGAATCCCACTCCTTCCTCTACCTAGAACAGACACCATGAATTCAGAGCACTTGCGTTCTAAGACTGACTACCTGTGTAAGGGGGCAGCCAGGGGATATAGTGGATGGAGTCAGGCGGACCTGAGTTCAAAGAAGACTCCAGCACTTACTAGCTATGTAATCCTGAGAAAGTCATTTAACCTGTGTTTGTCTCCGTTTCCTCAAAATGGAGATAATAATAGCAATTACCTCCCAGGTTGATCAAGTGAGATTACAAAGACCTTAGGTAGTATCTGGCACATAGTAGGTGCTACATAAATATTAATCATTAATCATCACAACCTTCTTGGATCTATTTCCTCATCTATAAGAAGAGATTGCACTAGATGTTTCTGAGGTTTTCTCTAGCTCTAGATCCTGACTCTGATTTACTCAACCTCCCTGAGCCTCAGTTTCCTTTTATATAATAGGAAGTTGGATTAGAAAAATAATATCAAGCATTTAGATAATATTTCCAAGATATTATATTAGTCCATGCTCATAATACCCACGGGAGGTTTGTGTTATAATTTTTTTTTGAAATAACGGCATTTTCCCCTAGATACATAAGAACATTTTTAGCATTCAGTTTTCCAAGATTTTCAGTTCCAACAGTTTTTCCTTCTCCTCCCCTCTTCTGAAGAAGGCAGGGAGTTTGATTTAATTTATGCATGTGCTATCATGTAAAATGTATTTTCATCGTAGATACTGTTATGGAAGAAGAACAGATCAAAGAGGGAAAAATACAAGAAATAATGAAGTAAAAAAATATATACTTAGACCTGCATTCAGAGTCATCAGTTCTTTTTTTTTTCTAATGAATATCAAAGAAATATTTTTAATATAATAAAAAGATTAAAAATGTATTAATAGTTATGAGTCTGTGAGATGCAGATGAGATTGGATTCCACATTAGATTAATCTTAGTTTCAATAAAAGTTAAAAGAACCTTCTTCTGTGTCCTTGCATAAATAATCCCCCTGCTCAAAGTTTTCAATTTCTTCATTGGGAATTATAAGTGGGGCAGTATTGACCATTGTAAAATCAAGGAGTTATACTGATTGAGATCAATCATGAATCATTTGTGTGTGTATACATACATACATATATATATGTATATATATATATATATATATATAATTTACATAAACACATACACACAGAGAATGTATACAAATACATACACACAGAGAAAACATAATAAGGAAATTTAGGAGTGAGGCATTAGAAGCTGGTAGGATCTGAACTGAGTTTTTAAAGAAACAAGGAATTGTAAAAGACAGAAAGAGAGAGGCCATTTCATGCATGAAGGATAGGCAGAAAAAAGCCACAGAGATGGGAAATGGGATAGGAGGAAGACTATCAGGAAGGCCAGTTTGATTGCACTATAAGTACAAGAGTGAGTTGTATATAAGACTAGAAAGGTAGATTGGTTCTGATTGTGAAAGAATAAATACCAAATAGATGACTTTATATGTTATAAAAGTTTATAGTTTACATTATTCAGGATATTTTGTGTTTATAAGCCTTTATAATTTCTATTTTAAAATATATATATTTATTCTTAGAAGATGCCACTAGTATTTATTTAATAGAGGAGTGACATGAGATTTGTACTTAAAAGCGATTAGCTTTGGCAGCTATGTGGAAGATGAAATTGCAGAGGGAAGAAATTTGAAGCAGGGAAACCAATTAGGAAATTATTGTAATATTTCAATGGGAAGGGCCTGAACAAAGAATATGAGTGTAAATATTGAAAAATGTAAGAAATGTTGTGGGAGTAGAAATAATGAAATTTGTCAACTTATGGAACATGGAGAGAATGAGAAGTTGAGAATAATACTGAGATTGTTCCCCTGGTAGACTGGAATGATGGTGCTGTCCTTGACAGATATGAGTTTACACACACACACACACACACACACACACTTATAAAATTTATTTAACTTTCTTTTTTTTTAAATCATTTCCAATTTTCTTCTTTCCTCAAGCCTTTTTCTTTTTTCTTTTTTTTAAATTTTTTTTCATTTGCATAACATATGTGTGGGTAATTCTTCAACAATAACCCTTACATAGCTTTCCGTTACAAATTTTTCCCCCAACTCCCCACCCCTCCCCTAGATGGCAGGATATCCACTACATGTTAATTATGTTAAAATATTGGCAAATCGAATATATGTATACATATTTCCAAACTTGTCATTGTTGTGCAAGAAAAATCTTGTCTACACAAACGATATATCAGATAAAGGAAACACAATGTAAGCAAACATCAATCAAGGAGTATGAGAATGTTATGTTGTGGTCCACATTTCACATCCCTCTCTCTGGGTGTATATGGCTTTCTTCAGTGAACAATTGGAGGTGGTTTGAAACATTTCATTGTTGAAGAGAGCCATGTCCATCAGAATTGATCGTCATATAGTACTGTTGTTGCCGTGTATAATGACTTCCTGGTTCTGCTCATTTCACTCAGCATCAGTTCATGTAAGTCTCTCCAGGTCTCTCTGAAATCATCTTGCTGGTCATTTCTTACAGAACAATAATATTCCATAATATTCATATACCATAATTTATTCAGCCATTCTCCAACTGAAGGGCATCCACTCAATTTCCAGTTTCTAGCCACTACAAAAAGGGCTGCCACAAACATTCTTGCACATGTGGGGCCCTTTCCTTCCTTTATGATTTCTTTGGGATATAAGCCCAATAGAAACACTGCTGGGTCAAAGGGTATGCACAGTTTGATAACTTTTTGAGCATAGCTCCAAATTGTTCTCCAGAATGGCTGTATCCGTTCACAGCTCCACCAACAATGTATCAGTGTCCCAGCCCTCCCACATCCCCTCCAACATTCATCATTAACTTTTCCTGTCATTTTAGCCAATCTGACTGGTGTGAAGTGATATCTCAGGGTTGTCTTGATTTGTATTTCTCTGATCAATAGTGATTTGGAGCACCTTTTCATATGACTATAAATAGTTTTAATTTCATCCTCTGAAAATTGTCTGTTCATATCCTTTGACCATTTATTGATTGGAGAATGGCTTGAATTTTTATAAATATGAGACAATTCTCTATATATTTTAGAGATGAGACCTTTATCAGAACCCTTAAATGTAAAGATGATTTCCCAATTTATTGCTTCCCTCCTAATCTTGTCTGCATTGATTTTGTTTGTACAAAAACTTTTTAACTTAATATAGTCAAAGTTATCTATCTGGTTTTCAATTAAGAGTTCCAGTTCTTCTTTGGACATAAATTTATTCCATCTCCATAGGTCTGAGAGGTAAAGTATATTACATTCCTCTAATTTACTTATAGTATCACTCTTTATATCCAGATCATGAACCCATTTAGATCTTATCTTGGTATGTGGTGTTAGATGTGGGTCAAGCCCTAATTTCTTCCACACTAGTTTCCAGTTTTCCCAGCAGTTTTTGTCAAATAGTGAATACTTATCCCCAAAGCTGGGTTCCTTGGGTTTATCAAAAACCAAATTGCTATAGTTATTGCCTAGTTTGTCTTGTGATTCTATCCTATTCCACTGATCGACTACTCTATTTCTTAGCCAGTACCAAATGGTTTTGATGATTGCTGCTTTATAATATAGTTTTAGATCTGGTACAGCAAGTCCACCATCGTCAGCCTTTTTTTTCATTAATCCCCTTGAAATTCTTGACCTTTTGTTTTTCCAAATGAACTTTGCTACTATTTTTTCTAGATCTGTAAGATAATTTCTTGGGAGTTTGATTGGTATGGCACTAAATAAGTAAATTAGTTTGGGTAGTATTGTCATTTTTATTATATTTGCTCGGCCTACCCATGAGCATTTTAAGTTTTTCCAATTGACTAGGTCTAATTTGATTTGTGTGGAAAGTGTTTTGTAATTTAGTTCATATAGTTCCTGACTATCCCTTGGCAGATAAATTCCCAAATATTTTATACTATCAACAGTTATTTTGAATGGAATTTCTTTTTGTATCTCTTGCTGCTGAACTTTATTGGTAATATATAAAAATGCTGATGACTTATGTGGATTTATTTTGTATCCTGCCACTTTGCTAAAGTTGTGGATTGTTTCTAGTAGTTTTTTAGTTGAGTCTCTAGGGTTCTCTAAGTATACCATCATGTCATCTGCAAAGAGTGATAATTTGGTTTCTTCATTACCTACTCTGATTCCTTTTATCTCTTTTTCTTTTCTTATTGCTAAAGCTAACATTTCTAATACAATATTAAATAGTAATGGTGACAGTGGGCAGCCTTGCTTCACTCCTGATCTTATTGGGAATGGTTCTAGTTTGACTCCATTACATATGATGCTTGCTGAAGGTTTTAAGTAGATACTACTAATCATTTTAAGGAAAAGCCCATTTATTCCTATACTCTCCAGTGTTTTTAATAGGAATGGGTGTTGGATTTTATCAAAGGCTTTTTCTGCATCTATGGAGATAATCATATGGTTTTTATTAATTTGGTTATTAATATAATTGATTATGCTAATAGTTTTCCTAATATTGAACCAGCCCTGCATTCCTGGTATAAATCCTACTTGGTCATGATGTATTATCCTGGGGATGACTTTCTGTAATCTTGTTGCTAAAATCTTATTTAAAATTTTTGCATCAATATTCATTAGGGAAATGGGTCTATAGTTTTCTTTCTCAGTTTTCTCCCTACCTGGTTTAGCTATCAGCACCATATCTGTGTCATAGAAGGAATTTGGTAGTACACCTTCTTTCCCTATTTTTTCAAATAGTTTATATAGTATTGGGATTAATTGTTCTTTGAATGTTTGGTAAAATTCACATGTAAATCCATCTGGTCCTGGAGATTTTTTCTTAGGGAGTTGATTAATAGCTTGTTCTATTTCTTTTTCCGAAATAGGGCTATTTAAATAATTTATTTCCTCTTCTGTTAATCTGGGCAATCTATATTTTTGTAGATATTCCTCCATTTCATTTACATTATTAAATTTATTGGCATAAAGTTGGGCAAAGAAACTCCTAATTATTACTCTAATTTCCTCTTCATTGGAGGAAAGTTCTCCCTTATCATTTTTGAGACTAATAATTTGATTTTCCTCTTTCCTTTTTCTAATCAAATTAACTAAAGGCTTATCTATTTTGTTGGTTTTTTCATAAAACCAACTCTTACTTTTATTTATTAATTCAATAGTTTTCTTATTTTCAATTTTATTGATCTCCCCTTTAATTTTCAGAATTTCCAATTTGGTATTTAATTGAGGGTTTTTAATTTGGTCTTTTTCTAGCTTTTTTAATTGTAAGCCCAGTTCATTAATCTTCTCCTTCTCTGTTTTACGCAAGTAAGCAGCTAGAGATATAAAATTACCCCTTATAACCGCTTTAGCTGAGTCCCACAAATTTTGGTATGTTGTCTCATTGTTGTCATTCTCCTGGATGAAATTTTCGATTGTGTCTATAATTTGCTCTTTCACCCATTCATTCTTCAGGATTAGATTATTTAATTTCCAAATAATTTGTGGTCTATTTTCTCCTGGCCTTATATTACATGTGAGTTTTATTGCATCATGATCTGAGAAGGATGCATTTACTATTTCTGCTTTTCTGCATTTGATTTTGAGGTTTTTATGCCCTAACACATGATCAATTTTTGTATAAGTTCCATGAACCCCTGAGAAAAAAGTATACTCCCTTCTATCACCATTCAATTTCCTCCAGAGATCTATCATACCTAACTTTTCTAGCCTTTTGTTAACTTCCCTAACTTCTTTCTTATTTATTTTGGAATTTGATTTATCTAATTCTGAGAGAGCAAGGTTGAGATCTCCCACTAGTATAGTATTACTATCTATTTCTCCTTGCATCTCTCTTAACTTCTCCTCTAGGAATTTGGATGCTATACCACTTGGTGCATATATGTTAAGTATTGATACTGCTTCATTGTCTATGGAACCCTTTAGTAAAATGTAGTTTCCTTCCTTATCTCTTTTAATTAGATCTATTTTTGTTTTTACTTGATCTGAGATAAGGATTGCTACCCCTGCCTTTCTTTGTTCACCTGAAGCATAGAAGATTCTGCTCCAGCCCTTTACCTTCACTCTGTATGTATCTCTATGTTTTAGATGTGTTTCTTGTAAACAACATATTGTAGGATTCTGGCTTTTAATCCACTCTGCTACCCGCTTCCGTTTTATGGGAGAGTTCATCCCGTTCACATTCACAGTTAAAATAACTATATCTGTATTCCCTGCCATCTTATTTACCCAGAGTTATGATTTTCTCTTCCCTTTCCCCTCTCTCCCTTCCCCCCTCCCCAGTACTTTGCTCTTGATGACCACCTCCCACCAATAATCCTCCTCCCTTTAGAGTCCCTCCCTCCCCTTTATACCTTTCCCCTAATCCTTCTATTAGTTTATCCCTTTCCTTTTCTCCCCTCCCTCCTACCTTCCCACGAGGAGGGTCAGTGCTTTCTTTGAAGCCAAATGTGTCTGATATACTCTCTTAGAGTCCAATCTAATGAGAGTAGGGTTTACACAATACTCATCGCCCTCCCTTCTTTCCCTCAATTATATTAGATCTTCTATGTCTCTTTATGAGATTTTGCCTTATTTTATCTCCTTTATTTTTACTTTATTTTGCCTCCTTTTCCCCCCTCCCCCCTTTTTCTTTTTCAGTATGGTATCCCTCCCACCTCTAATTTCTTTTCCATTATTATCAAAGAAAAATCAAATTATAGTGCCATTCTTTAAAGGATACCTATAGTAGGAATATAGTTCTCAAGAGTTTTCCTTTTTACCTTTTTATGTTTCTCTTGAGTTCTCTATTTGGAGGTCAAATTTTTTGTTCAGATCAGGTCTTTTGATTAGAAATAGGTGAAATTCTCCTGTGTCATTGAATGACCATCTTCTTCCCTGGAAGATGATGCTCATTCTAGCTGGATAACTTATTCTTGGCTGTAATCCAAGTTCTTTTGCCTTTCGGAATATGTGGTTCCAGGCCCTTCGATCCTTCAATGTGGAAGCTGACAGATCCTGTGTAATTCTAATGACAGTTCCTCGGTATTTGAACTGTTTCTTTCTAGCTGCTTGCAATATCTTTTCCTTGGTGCGATAGTCCTGAAATTTGGCCACAATATTCCTTGGGGTTTTAATTTTGGGGTCTCTTTCTGGAGGTGATCGGTGAATTCTTTCAATGCCAATTTTGCCTTCTGATTCTAAAACATCAGGGCAATTCTCTTTCATGATTTCCTGGAGGATAGCATCCAGGTTCCTTTTTTCATCGTGGCTTTTAGGGAGTCCGATAATCCTTAAATTGCCTCTCCTGGATCTGTTTTCCAAGTCAGTTGTTTTTCCTAGGAGATATTTCATATTTTCTTCTATTTTTTCATTTTTTTTTGTTTTTGTTTAACTGATTCTTGAAGTCTTATTGAGTCATTTACTTCTATTTGTTCAATTTTAATTTTTAAAGTATTATTTCCTTCAGTTATCTTTTTTAGCTCCTTTTGTAGCTGGCCAATTGAATTTCTTGATTCAATGCATTCTTTTTCCATTTTGCCAGTTTTATTTTTCAGTGAATTGTTGTCTTTTTCCAATTCACCAATTTTGTTTTTCAGTGAATTGTTGTCTTTTTCCAATTCACCAATTTTGTTTTTCAGTTCACCATTTTTATTTTCCAGTGAATTGGTGATTTTTTCCAATTCACCAATTTTGTTTTTCAGTGAACTGTTTTCTTTTTCCAATTCACCAGTCCTATTTTCCAGTTTTTGATATTTCTGTTGCCCCGATCTCAATTTATTTCCCGATTCTTCTTCTAGCTCTCTTTTGAGATTCTTAATGCAATCTTCCAGGTAAGCCTTCTGAAAGGGAGACCAACTTAAGTCTGCCTTTGTGGCTTCATCTGGGATTGTTTTCATAATGTCAGGATCTGGGGACTGTTCTATTTTTTCTCCGTAAAAGCTTTCTATGGTGAGAGCTCTCTTCTGCTTCTTGCTCATGATTTAAAGTTGGGATATTGGTCAAAAGCAGAAAAAACTGCAACAATTTGTATTTGCCCTGGGGCAGTTTGCCGAGTTGACTTCCGGTCTGAGGCTGGTTGGGCTAGATTCGCACTAGGACCACGTTTTCAGCTGGTCTCGATCCACCCTTTTCCAAAGGCAGATCTGCCAAAGCACCTGCCCGCAAGCAGAGCAAAGTGGCCCAGGTGTCTCCCAGGGGCTTCCTGGGTGCCTTAAATCCACCCCTCTATCGCAGCCCTGACTTCCGCCCCGGCTGGAGTCTGATCGGGACCAGAGGCCGATTTCCCCTGAGGCTAACCTTCTCCGGAGTTCTTTCAAGGTAGATCTTTGATAGAAGTGCGTTGTAGTCCAAATGCTTGGTGGGGCCCTCACTCAGAAACCAGTTGGAAGGCTTACTTTGTCTGGGTTTGAGGGAATGTCCCGGGAGTTCACAGAGAAAGCTGTCCGCAGTTCGCCATCTTGGCTCCGCCCCTGTCATCAGTTCTTTATATGGTTATAGATAGCATTTTCCTTCATGAGTCCTTTGTTCTTGACTGGGATCATTGTGCTCTTGAGAAGAACATGAGTCAATCAGTTGATCATGACACAATGTTGCTGACACTGTGTACAATGTTTTCCTGATCCTACTTATTCCACTTTGATTCAGTTTTCCTGACTTTAAGTCTAGCTAGCCCAAATGACTACTAGGATTCCTTCCAACTTTAAGACTCAAATCCTGTGGTGCTGAACTTCTCCAAAGAGAAGACCAGGGAAGGGCTATGATTTTAGATATGTCTTTTTTTCTGTGTTGTCCTTCTCTAGTTAGATCCAAGGCTCACCATCCACAGCAAGAGAGATTGTTTGACTGTCATTTGTTACATGGGCACGGGAAGTTTGGGATGGAAATCACTTCGGCAAAGGCCTTTTTCTTCTCATTTTTCCACTAAGTGCTATAGCTTCTTATATCCTCCTTTGCCTTTTTAATCTCCTGAATGCCCATCTATATTTTGAAGTCTAATTCACATGCTACGTTTTTTCACGTCTTCTTGATCTCTTCTATAGGTAATTATCTTCCTCCTGAACCTCACATGGTTCATTGATCCACAACTCTCAAAGTCACTTAATATATGATGTGATAAATTACCACATGTCTATGTATTACTGGAGACAACACCTGCACCTCACAGAATAGGTGTTAACATTCTTGCCTATTATTTGCATCCAAATCCACTTAATAACATGGCTTCTGAGCCTCTACCAATGTGTTTACCCTTATTAGTAAGCCAAGGGACAAAATTAATTCAAATAAAAGGATATTTAATGAAATATCACAAGAAAATTGTAATAAAACATTTCCCCTAAAAATGTTCTTGCACATTATGTCACAAATGCATTTTTTGATGGAAAGAGAGAAGACATGTACAGAACATATGTGACCCACAAAAATTAAGTGAAGAGTCATACATGTAACAGTCATAGAGTCCCATGCCTCCAGTGTTGCAAGTCCATCTTCTGATGATTTCATCATATGGCACCCACTGGATTTAATTCTTGATGATCTCTACTAGATCCATAGTCTCCATCAAATACAATTCCACTAAATGTGTCATCTCAAAAGGGATCATGCTACATCTTTCTCATGAGAAGAGTGAACTCTCCCATCCTCTTTTAGTTTAAAGCAACTGAAGTTTTCCATAACACCACCTTCAAAGAACCCTCAGAAAAT
Source organism: Myrmecobius fasciatus (assembly GCA_023553655.1). Classification (NCBI taxonomy): domain Eukaryota; kingdom Metazoa; phylum Chordata; class Mammalia; order Dasyuromorphia; family Myrmecobiidae; genus Myrmecobius; species Myrmecobius fasciatus. The sequence goes on from JAJPUD010001273.1 coordinate 384,874, forward strand.
CATCCTTTTGCTTCAAATCCTTCAAAAAAGAATGAATCAAAGGGCAGGAATCACCCTTTTAGCATTCTTACAGAGTTCTATCACAATGGCCAAAGAGAAGACTTTTTATCTCCCTGAGTCATTGTGGCTAACAAGAAGAACTCAAAGGCTATCTGTGATTGCTCTAACTTGGAGAAAGAGCCTCTGAATCATGCATTTGGGAAGTACTTATGCTTTCAGACACCTAAGTGTTGTAAGACTGAGATGAGTGGTGTAGTGAGGGACATTTCATTTGGCCTTATAATAAGTGACATCCAAAACTGGACACAATACACAAAAAAGTGATCTATGAATAAATGAATGGATGCACAAATGAATGGATGGATGGATGGATGGATGAATAAAAATACATTTATAAAGCGTTTTCTTTGTGTCAGGTACTGTGTTAAGCACTGGGGAAACAAATATACAAATGAAGCCCTTACCCTTGAGCTCAGGGAGTTTGCATTCTAATAGGAAAATAAAACACATAAGGAAGTAATAGACAGGGAGGTATGTTTCTGACTAGGAATCATAGAGATGGTGAATGGGGACATAGGACAACTGACCAGCAGGAACTTTTGGGGAATGTTACTGCTGATACGATCACTTTTCTAAGGGAAATGTGTGTGTGTGTGAGTGCGTGTGTGCACACATGCATGTGTGCATCTGTGTGTGTATGTGTGTATGCATGAGTATGTGTTTGTGTGTATGTACATGTGTGTGAGTGTGTGAAAGAGGCTATAAGGGTGGCAAGTCATGAAAATGTCCATGCAGATGCCGGAGATAGACACAAAGACACACACACACAGAAAGCATTTGTTGTTCATTGTGCTAGGTTCATTGAGACAGCAGGGTTAGAGTTAGATTATTGGATCCTAGTTCTCACTTAATGCTGTATAAATTCAAATTACCTTTCTTGGTTACCAATTTAATTCAAATTCAGTAAACCTTTGTACCCTAAAAGTCCCAAACTGGTTCCAGACAAACTACTTTCTAGCCACAATTCTTATATTTGTAAAGTTGTTTGTCCCCGAGCATTAATAATTGGTTTATCTTCATTCATTGTCACTGAAATTAATTCAACCTAGAGGTTATTAAATCTTGCTCCTATCCTCCAGTGTGTTGCTCTCCCTCCAAACTCTGTGTCAACTTCAAACTTAATCATCATGCCATTTATGTCTCTCTGTGTCATCAATAAAAATCTTAAATAGCACTGAGTAAGTAATTTGACAAACTCTGGGGAACTCCACTGATGACTCTATTCCAAAGTACCTTTGAATTATTAGTAACTACTCTTTATACCTGTCCATTCAACTAGTGCTGAATCCATCTTTGTGTAAAGAATACCTGGATGTTCAACAGTCTAGCCCACAACTCCCCATCTTGCTCGCAAGAATAGTATGAAATTTTGTACCAAATAATTTCTGAAATTCTGGGTAAATTTTAGCTGCGAAATGGCCCTGATCTACCAGTTAGTAACCTTGTCAGAAAGGGGAATAAAGTTTAGCATGATCTAGTCTTTTTTTCTGAAGCAATTGAGGTTAAGTGACTTACCCAAGGTCACACAGCTAGGGAATGTTAAGTGTCTGAGATCAGATTTGAACTCAGGTCCTCCTGACTTCAGGGCTGGTGCTCTATCCACTGCACCACCTAGCTGCCCCAGCATGATCTATTCTTGATAAGGTATCTAGATGGTGCAATGGATAGAGTCCTGGACTTAGTTAAGCAAGATGACTTAGTATAAGTCTTGCCTCAGAAGTTTACAAACTGTGTGACTATTGGCAAGCAATCTAATCTGGTTCCTTATCTGAAAATGTGGATAAGAATTGCGCCTACCTCATGGGGTCATTGTATCAGATAAAATACACTAGAGTTCTTTGCCTACTTCAGAGTGATATAGAAATAGAAGTCCTGAAATTAGCCAGCTTCTTTTAATGATCACTTCCTTTCCTAGCTGCTCATTTAGCCTAGCTTTAATAAGACATTGTAGAATTGTATCAGTAATTGAAGTAAATAACACCGGCCAATAAGCTATAGATTGCATTTGTCCTTCTCTGATGGGGTAGGACTTCTCTTATTCTCCATCACATTTGGCAGTGCTTTCAGTACCCAGGGATATATTTTCTCTAAGAGAGGTGACAGGTTCTTCAAGGATAACTAGGTATCATTCATTTATTACCTCCCTACTTCTCAATGGAAGTAATTCCCAATTAACACTTTGTGGGTTTTTTTTTTTTTTTGCTGCTTAAAGGTCATTCTTATTGGCAGAAAATCCACCAACAAAAGAACAACTCTGCCTTCAACTTCATTAGTTATTATCATAACATTCATTTCAAATTCTTATTTATTCTTTGTTCTTCCTCTTTTCTTCAGTATAGCTTCTTTAAAAATAAATTTGTAATTCTTACCTCTCTTTCCTCAACAGGCTTACTTCGTCTTCTGCTTTATCACCCCAAAGCTTTTTCTAGATTATGCCACATTTCCTGCAATCATTTTCTATTACCTATACTTGCTTTTGTCTTCTGTGTATGCTTTATAAAAATCCAAATTTGTTAATGAGCTCCCTGTGTATCCACGTTAGTTTCTTACAACTACCATTTTACTTCTTTACTGAATAGTTTTCTGCTTGTATCTTCAAATCTTGATTATAGGAGTTTCCTATATGACCATCCCAGTAGAATTCTAGGACCATTTCTATGTATGTTTGCGTCTTTCCCAATATTTAAGGCATACAGCACACTATGTCCAGTTTTCCTTTTATAGAGTTTTATATTGCAAACTCTAAGACAGAATAATCACTTGCTATTATTTTCACCCCATAAACCATTTGAGCAAAAATAACAATCAACAACACTATAATAAAATATCATCATTTATGAAGACTTCACTATAAACAAGATAAGTATGTAGGTTATGGAGAGGTTGAAAAGATATTTGCTAAATTTGTTTCAGCCATTACATAATCTGACCCTTACAAAATTGTCCTGTATAGTAGACACTATTGATGGCATTATTCCTACTTTATAAGTAGGGTTCTCTGAGCTAAAATCTCCCTACACCCCTCAAAATAAATGAGAGTCATTTCTATACTCGAATTTTGGAAGGATGTCGGACATGCAGGTTCACATGAGGGGCTTTGTGTAGGGAAAAGGGCATTGGACTTAATGGTCTGCAATGTTTTGTTGCTGACCCACTGTGTGACATTAGGCAGATCCCTCTATGTCTTAGTTCCTGGGTCTGTAAAGTTGGATTTAGTGATATCTACGATACCTTCTATCATTCTAGCACCCTTGGATGCCTTCGGAAGAATATGAGCAATCCCAGTATTGCCCAAATAATGGATAAACTTTAATGGAGAAATTAGAGTGCTTGGAATATAGTTGGGTGCTTACAAAAGGGCAATGAGTTTAGGGAGAAAGGATAGAAGAAATAAGAATGAGAGGATTTGGGAATGGTAAAGTTTGGGTTGAATATGCACTAAATAAAATTAAAAGAAAGTCAGTTTTCTTTGTTGATTAATCTCTTTAGATGCACTTTGGAAAACCAGTCCTTAATTATTTCCCTTAATGATGGCAGAGTGACATTTTCTCCTCATTCACGGAGCCTCCTTCAGGTTTACCTCCCTTTGTTCGCTCTCCCTTTTATCTCTTTTTCTGGCACTTGGCCTGAGTTCAGGATGGGTTACTGGACCATAGCACCTGCATCTCTCCCCACCCCAGCCAAAAAGGAAGTGACTCTAGAACAACAGCATTGGGAGGGGCCTTTCTACTGTCTTGTTCCAGCCTTAAGGGCTTCTCTGATCCAAATCTCTCCAGAACTGTGACCCAGAAGAAAGTTTCCTTTCCAGCTAGGGCCATGGGGAGACCCTTTTTCTTGCTTTTGCTTTCCCTACTTCCTGGTGAGTCTGTTGTGGCCATGGCACCTTTGGTACTGGAGGAGGGGGAACAAGCCAAGGCTCCTTCATTCTCTTTTCTCCTGATGGTTTTATTTTCATTACAGCGCATCTGTCCAGTGCCCACCTGGAGCAGGAAGTCTCTGTCATGGGCATTCAGGGAGGCTCTGTCATTCTCACCTGTCAAATCTCTGATACTATTTCCACCATGGTGCACTGGTACCGGCTCCAGGATGGGAAGTCCCTGGAACGCTTCATCTCCTTTACTTTGACATTAGATATAGTCAGGTTTGATAGTGGCTTTAATAATAATAAATTCCAGCCCCTTAAGGGTGAGTTTAATGATAGGAAGAGCATTTTACACATCAAAAATCTGGATATGAGCGACACTGGCGTGTATTACTGTGCCGTGTGGGCCAACCACAGTGCCTGAGGATGTATCTGCTTTGCACACCAAAGGCCCTGTTGTCTTGGCATTTTAGAGCAAGTGACATTCAATTCAGCAGGACAAGCCTCTCCTTCAATCCTACACTGTCCTTGCTCCCCTCGACCATGTGAGAACTCAGCTAATCTTCTCTTCATGGATGAGGAAAGCCCTTTTTCTAGTCCTACAGACCCTATCACCCTCCACTAAACACCTAGCCCAAACTCTGAAAAAATTAACTGAGAGCACATAATCTGTCCTAATTTCCCAGGGACTAATTGAGTTCCCATCCATAACCAAATGGTTTTTATGCTTGGACAACTCCTTGGGGGTAAGTTTAAAGTTCATAATGTAATGAGAAGATTGTCCACAGTGGAATCCTAGCATCAAGCTTCCATTTTCCCTCTCTAGTGGATTATATAGGAAATGCTGAAGTTCTGAACCAAGTTTGTATACAAGAAAGCCGATATGAAACTCGGCTCTTTTGGAGGTTTCCTTCCTGACTATGTTCCCCCTTCTCTATTCTACCTGCCATCTCAAGAGGACAGGTCCTCATTTCTAATCCCTGGCCCCAAGTCAGTTTCTTGCCTCCACTTTTTACTTTCTCTGACCCATCCTTCCTTCATTTCACTAACAGAGATGTTTAATGCTCCCCTTCAACTCCTAAGATCTCAACAACTTCCTATATTTATTGAATAGCATTTAAACTTGTCTGTACCAACAATCAAAAGAACTAGTCCTGCAACCAAAAATATCATATTGAAAAAAATTATCCATAATATTGAATGAGAAAAAATGGACATTTAATGAACTGGCAGATTTTCAGTAGTCTCTATCAACCAAACCTGAACTTAATAGAAAATTTAATATACAGGAGCCCATATTAAAGATCAATTTTAAGGAACTCAACATGGACAAATGGTTTATGTTTTTTCTTTCATGGAAAATTATGGTTAAAATTCACATCAACAATAGGGTAGCTCAAAAGAAAGACTGGCCGAGTTAAAGTAAAAATAGGAATTATATTATATAAAAGAGGTGCAAAAGGGTAGACACAGAGGCATTAGAGGGGAAAGGAGTGCTTGGAGTTCACAAAACCTATTCACATCAGGAATGGGTTTGATAGGGAATACTACACATATATATATATATATATATATATATATATATATATATATCATGAGGGTATAGCACCGTCTAAAATCTATAAAGAAACAAGGCGGGGAAGGATGGGTGGATAGGGAAGCAAAGGGTGGGGGAAGAAGAAGAGGCAGGGATCCATGGGTGGGAGGAAGTTAAATAATAGCCAGGCAAAATTAAGGGGAACAATTAAAGCAAAGTCAGCAGAGATAGGAAAGATATGTGGGGGAGAGGGTTGTCTGTGTGTGTGTATATCTAAATATATCTTTTCTTAACTATAGCCTGCTTGGGAGTGTTGGGGGTGATGAAAAGGAGGAAAAAAAGAATAAAGTAAACAAGGTGCATAGCAGAGAACAAAAGAACAATTTACAAGGAAGTAAAGAAAAAAATAGATATTGATGAATATAATCTCTTCTACTAATATATATATACATGCTTTCTTGATCTGATAATTTATTGTTATATATTTTGAATCCTCCCTTGATGTTCTGTTAGGCATATGACAAGGTTCTCTTTCTTTTGTTTTATATTTCTTTTCTGTTTTTATTTTTTTCTTATTTTGTTTGTTTTTTTATAAATAAAATTTAAAAATATATAAACTGCTTAAGAGAAAAATAAATAAATAAACTTAAGTCTGGCGTTCAAATCTCTCCAAAATGTGACACCATTCTCAAACCTTATTATACATTACTCAATTCTATTTACATGCTAGACCATTTTCTAGGGGAGGAGAGACTATTAACAATCATTTGATGTTTTCCTTTTTTCAAGATTTTAATCAGCATTGTGTCTTCTCTTGAGTTGCTTGTGCTGGTCCCCAGATGACAAGGACAGGCTCAGCTATGACAGAACCCACACCCATAACCCAGCTTTTGCTTTCTCCTTGCTTTGGATCTTCTGTTTGAGCAATGCTATGCATGTCTGCAAGATTTTAAGGGTTACAAAGCTAGTTATACAGGTGAACTCCTATAAGACCCAGAACAACTCAGAGAAGGCAGGTGCTATCAGCATCCCTTGTTTTACAGAGGAGGAAACTGAGGCTCATAAAAGTGAAGTGACTAATTTATGTTCCCACAGCTCATGAGTATCAGAAGCAGGATTTGAGCCCTGATTCTTTCCTGACTGTATGGACTATGATTTGTGATAGCATTCAATCTGTTGACTCTGAAAGCCCATTTCATCCCAGGGCCAGACCCACCTGGACAGTTAAACTTGAAATGGAGATGAAGGATGATGGAGATGGTTCACCATGTAAGGTGATGCCATGGTAGAGAAGTCTGGAGAGTCAGAAATAGAGTGGGTAGAGGAAGAAATATGAGGAAAATCTTCCCCTTAGTAAGCACTAGTCCAAAGTGAAATGGGCTACCTTGAGATGAGACGGGTTCCTTCTCCCTGGAGCTCTTTAAGGGCACTTTAGAGAGGAGAATTCTTTGAGTGTGTGGACTACTCCTAGCTCTGAAATTTTGTGGGTTTGTCTTCATATTTATCCTCATTAAATTTCATTTGTTCAATTCAGATCAATATTTTTTTTTGCTGAGGCAATTGGAGTTAAGTAGCTTGCCCAGGGTCACACAGCTAGGACATGTTAAGTGTCTGAGATCAGATTTGAATTCAGGTCCTCCTGACTTCAGGGCTGGTGCTCTATCCACTGTGCCATCTAGCTGCCCCTTCAGATCAATATTTTTTCTTGAGCTGAAATGAATTGACCGATCTATATGAAAAAATGACTGTGTAAGGTAACTCCAACTACTTCTTACCCCCAATACACACACACACACACACACACACACACACACACACACACACACACTCCAAGGGGTTAGTTTGCAGTCTAGGCTGAGTCGAGCTTCAGTACACCATGAGAGGGCACTAGAGAACAAAAACTGTGGAAACTGGAAACTTTCATCCCAAAGTTGGGCCCACTTGTACATTTAATATTGGAATGGAAATAGTGGAAGGCGCTGATGTAAATCATACAACAAGAGATCACATGGAGAAGCCTGGAGAATCAGCAGCAGATCAAGGAAGCCACTACACAATCATCAAGGATTTGACCACTCAAGAAAATTGATTGAGACATCAGACTAGCTGGAGCTGGTGAAACTGGGGGTTGAATCCGAAAAAGCTGAAAGGATTATTGAAGACCATTTCTTAAACTCCCTCATTTCACTTCTGAGGATCCAAGCACACCTTTCTATCATGCTTTACACTTTACAAAGTCTTCCCAAAGCCCAATTCCCTTCCCAGGTCACCTCTCCTCTTGCATGAACCTAGAGCAAGGAAAGACCTCATTGCCTTTCATCGGGATATTGAAATGGCTCCCATTTGGTTTTTCCATTTTGCTTCCAGGTCCTTCCCTTTTCAATCCATCTTCCATACAAAAGTAAAAGCAATCTTCTTCAAGCCCAGGTCTGAGTATGTCATTCCCTCTGTCTAAGAAGTTCTAGTGGGTTCTTCTTATTGGCTCTAGGATAAAATACAAACTCTTCTTCTTGACAATGAAAGCCTTTCACAGACTAGTTCCACTCTGCTTTCCCAGAGATTTGAGATAGCTCACTATACTGCAGTCCATGTTATAGTCCAGTGGGTCCTCCTGCTGCCCTCTAAACTAGTTATTGCCTCTCTCATCT